>JAVCKZ010119344.1:0-22550 GCA_034780755.1 Lepetodrilus elevatus | reverse complement strand
ACACTGTGCGGTGTTGATCCTTGGTAACTGTGCATGCGTCGGACAGAAAGTACAGACAGAACAGCTAGAAAGGAGCAGCTCCCTTGTATCATAGTCAGCTTCAGTTACATTGTCCAATCCATACGAGAATACTCTCCCTACTTCCAATGGTTGTGATTATGTTCCTGACATTTCTCTGATCACGCATCGCATAACACTGTTTGTTGTCTCTGTGTTCCAGGCCATCGTGGTGGTGAAGTATCTGTTCCAGTTCAGCTTCTTCCCTTGGAACGACGGCAGCGTCCGCGAGAGTCCGTTCTGGCCGCCGCGGATCCTGGGCATCGAACAGCAGTCCAACTACGCCGCTGTCGACCTCGCTCTTCTGCTGGCCCTCTTCATCCACCGCTCACTCCTCAAGGTCAGTCCGCAACTGTCCTCAAAATACACGTCATCCTTTGTCTTAACTGTCCTCAAAATACATGAAATGTCCATTCTTTTACAGGAAATGTCCTCAAATTCATTGTCCTTTTTCATACGCTGGGGCCTGCTACTTTCTAGCTGTACTGTTTGTACTTTCTGTCCGACGCATGCACAGTTACACTGTGCGGTATTGATCCTTGGTAACTACACATGCGTCAGACAGAAAGTACAGACAGAACAGCTAGAAAGGAGCAGGCCCCTGGTCTCTTCTGCTGATGGTCTGTCCTTCATATCACTGTTTGTACTTCTTGAAGACATGCTATAATTTAATGTACATAGACATTCTTTTTGATCTATTTGTTCATTACTTTTACAGAGATACGGATTGTGGAAAGATATCGAAGACATTTCAGCAGATCTTGCCAAGGCTGGAGAAAAGGAATTGTCTCCCCCTTGTTCACCTGCTCCTGATGTGAGTAGCCATTTTCAGTTTTAAATTGTAACCTTTGAACCCAATTTAATCCTCTTCTGACCTGACAAACCAGAGGTGCGTTCAAGCTAGAATACGTATCGATATGTATTGCTATGTATTGCTATGTATTGCTGCAGAAGCCGTTCAGCAACGCGCGTAGCAATACGTATTAATACTTTTCACTACGGGTCTGGAGGCTGTGCGCTGTGTAGGAAAAGCAATATGCACGAAGCCGTGTAAGCAATACATGTAGGAAAAAGTATTGTATTCATGTATTCTAGCTTGAACGCACCTCTGAGATGTCGAGTAGTGCTGCAGAGATTGTAGTTTAATCCAGTGGGTTGAATATTAATTGGCATTATTCAACACGCATAAAATTTAAAAAGTCACTTTCAACACATTTTCCGTAATTACTTGTATCTCTTGGGTTATTCTCTAATTAATCCAGTCATCGCATATGGGTGAAATATTCTTGCTGCAACGTAAAGTACTAATTCAATCAATCAATCTAATTAATCAAGTGGGTTGAATATTAATTAAGATTAATTGCGGTTCTCTATAGGATGACAACACAACTCTGAGCATCAAGTCCGCGGAGATGGGAGAGTCCAGCACGTCGGCCGATGCTCAGCTGGTGTCGTCCAGCGAGGAGGAAGGAAGAAAGAAACCTAGCAAAGTCAAGGAAGGGTAAGCTGCACAGGAAATGCATTTCTTAAATTGATAAATAAATAAATACCGGTAAATAATGTTAATTATGTTTGCTAAGACTGACTGCCTGAAATTGTGTTCAGGAATTTTATGTCTCTTCTCAAGCATATGAAAATAGCAATAGGAGTGGAATCAGTATCAACAGCTCATAGCTTCCTCTGGGTTCATTAACCCTCTCCATGCTGAAGGCAACTGGAGATGCCCCAAAGAGCAGTGTCTGTGTCAAATGCAGCAGGGATATGGTTAATTAGAATTCAGTGTGCTCGTATATAGTATATAGCACGCACACTCGTGTGAAAGGTCAGTTTTGGGGGATAAAAAGAGCGCATTGTACACGGGGAAATTACGGTATATACTGGCCATTTACTTTATCCATGATAGGCTGAATATGTTGTGATTTTCCAGGTTGAAGAAGTGTGTCGCGCCATTCAAGACTTTCTTCACACAAGTGACGGGGTCGACCTACAATGCCACCGTCGACGTCTACGCGCCTATGTTTGGCTGCGACTTCATCACCTTCATCATCGTCGTGTTCGGATACCGCGCCTTTGGACCTGCAGTGAGTTATCTGCTCAATGGTTGATCACCTGCTTTACTTGTGTGACTCGGCTGTCAGGCCAGTTTGTCTCCTGTATGCAAGTCCCAAAGTGTGGCCTATGTGAGAGATGTGTGTTCTATGTGAGATACATGTGGCCTATGTGAGAGATAAGTGGCCTCTTTTGGCCTATGTGAGATAAGTGGCCTATGTGAGATATATATGGCCTGTGAGAAATGGGTGGCCTAAATGAGAGATCTGTGGCTTATGTGATAAATTTAATATTGAATACATTCCCATGGCTGGCAAACTAGTTATGTAATTTTATTTTTCCTATCTTGCAGCAAACATCTAGTGGTGATGTGACAAGCTACCTGTCTGAAAATAGGGTAAGAAATTCTTACAATACTTACAATAAGTACAGCAATTGTAAATAACTCTTCAGCTATTGAAATATATATAAACACAATTAACTATCATCTGTAAATACTAACATCTGTTTGACATCTGCTTTCCATCTATTTGACACATTTGACATCTCCTTAACACCTGTTTGACACCATGTGACATCTAGTTGACAACTGTTTGACATCTAAATGACATGCGCTTGACTTCTATCTAACATCTGATATCTATTTGGCACATGTTTGATATTTCTTTGACACTTGTTTGACACCTCCATGTCTGTTTGACACATCTATTTGGCATATGTTTAACACCTGTTTGACACCTGTTTTAAATCTGAGAAATGTTTGACTTATATTTGACAAATGTTTGACACATTCGACACATGTTTGACACATATTTGACACACATTTGACACAAGTTTGACACATATTTGACACCTGTTTGACATATATTTGACACACATTGGCAGGTCCCAGTGTTGTTCCTGGTGATGCTGATCCTACAGTTCGCCCTGATCATCATCGACCGCTCCCTGTTCCTCCGAAAGAACGTCCTGGGGAAGTTCGTGTTCCAGATCCTCCTGGTCGTCCTCATCCACGTCTGGATGTTCTTCGTCCTTCCAGCTGTCACGGACAGGTGAACATGTCCTCTCTGGAGGAATTTGAATAATTGTCTTTAAAACAGGACCACTGCCGATCCTGGGATTCGAACCCGAGTTGTTGGACTGTGAGGCCAACCTGCTACTGTTGGAGCCTGTATAACCCTGCTGACTGAGAACTGTAGGAGCATCTTAGGGCACATCTGGCTACATACTCATTGCTGCTTGCCTCGTAGTCCTTGACAACCATGTTGGAGACATTTTTAAGAAATATCTTAAATTTTAATTTTAATTTATAGAATATTAAAAATAATCTTTTACATATTTCTTTTTCAAATAAATGTTCTTTCTACGTCTTTACCATTCCTATTTGTTGGTTAATCAAAGATCTTGGAATACATGATCAAATTTATAATGTGACTTTTGGGAGAGTCCATGAATAGCAGACTACATGTTTGTGTTTCTATGTCCAGGCCTTTCAACAAGAACCTCCCGGCACAACTGTGGTACTTCGTCAAGTGTATCTACTTCGGGCTGTCTGCGTATCAGATACGATGTGGCTACCCCAACAGAATCCTGGGAAATTTCCTCACCAAGCGATACAACTACCTCAACTTGTTCCTTTTCAAGGGGTATGTATGTTTGCTGCAGGTCTTGAAATTAATGCCTATCCGAGGTTACGTAACACTTGATTAGAGCTGGTAATATTTAAACTGATTTTTGTAGATTTACTATTTAATAATTCCCAAATTTGTTTGGTCTTTTCTACCCAAATCCAACATTTCAAATTTTCCTCTTTTTTTTTGTGGTATAGATTCCTGGCCATTCCCTTCCTGCTGGAGTTACGGGCCCTGATGGACTGGATTTGGACGGATTCGACGCTGGCGATTGGCTCGTGGCTACAGATGGAGGATATCTATGCCAACATCTTTGTCCTCAAGTGCTGGAGAAGAGCTGAGGCAGTACGTTACCATTAACAATTTGTCCATCGTAGCGATGAATTTGTTATAAAGTTATAATTGTTTCTACTCTTGTATGTAACAAGTTGCCTGTTTTGAAAGTAACAAATATGTTAAAATCTAGAAAGAAATATTTTTACATGAATTATATTCTAGCTGATTGAAGGATTAAGATTTAGGCACTTAATTGCCCATATCGATCATATGTCCGTTTGAATTTTGTTTCATAATTTGACCCATGACCTTTGCCTTATGATTTGACCCATGACATTTTTCATAATTTGACCCATGACCTTTGCATTATTATTTGACCCATGACATTTTCCTCATCCTGACCCATGACCTTTGTCCTCTAGACGTACCCGACCCCGCGGTCCCAGAAGAAGCGTGCCCTGATCAAGTACACCGTGGGCGGCCTCCTCCTCCTCATCATCATCTTCATCATCTGGTTCCCGCTGCTCATCTTCTCATTTGCCAACACCGTCTTTGAGACGAACCCGCCCTACGAGTCCACCGTCACCATGACCATCGGCGGCTTCCAGCCCATCTTCAAGATGACGGCGCAGCAGCACAACATCCACGCCATCACGCCCACCGAGTACGACCTCCTGCAGAGGCACTACATCAAGGACAGGGTGAGTTATGCTGCTCAATGTTTGCTAGGGATATATGCTGCTCAATGTTTGCTAGAGCTATATGCTGCTCAATGTTTGCTAGGGATATATGCTGCTCAATGTTTGCTAGGCATATAATGCTGCTCAATGTTTGCTAGACATATATGCTGCTCAATGTTTGCTAGGCATATATGCTGCTCAATGTTTGCTAGGCGTATATGCTGCTCAATGTTTGCTAGGCATATATGCTGCTCAATGTTTGCTAGGCATATATGCTGCTCAATGTTTGCTAGGGATATTTGCTGTCTTATGCTGAATATATAGGGAATTAAAGTTACAATAAATAAATTTATTATAAAATAAATTAATTAAATAAGTACAATACAATTAAATTAAATTTAAAATATGGTAATACCAAATAAATAAAAATGAAACCGTACTCAAAAGGTTTTGTAATCTCGGAGTAACAAGTCTCCTTGTTTCACAGAATGCTATGGGATTCTTTGCCAACTACGAGGCCAAGGATGTGTCCAAGATAAAGTTCATGGGCAAGTCGACGTCGCTGTGGGGGATCAGCCCCCCAAGTCAGGATGACCTCATCAAAGCTCTGAACAGCACGGTGGACCTCAAGATGGAGTTCCTCATCAACTTTGTCAGGTACTCCATGTCTGTCTGTGGCGATGAGTGAGTGAGTGAGTCAGTCAGTCCTTCAGTGAGGTGTGAGTGAGTGCGTGTGTGAGGTGATTAAGAGATGACTGAATGAGGTGAGTGACTGACTGAGTAAGTAAGTGAGTGAGTGAGAATGACTTATTTTGACTCGAGTAGTATGTGTGAGAGTGAGCTACGGACCCGACCTGCGTGTATATGCATGTTATGATACGATTGGCCACCTATTTGCAGAGTCCCATCAGCCGGCCAATCAGAGACGGTCAGCAGTGATTTTCTGATCACATTGGGCGGCGATACTAAAAAAGATCTAATAAAAGCAATCAGCAGCTCAAATTTTTCAGTGTAAGTAGCCACTTATGTTTTTCTTTCTGTGAATTTATTTTAGCGCACGGGTGAATGATTCGCGCTGCAGCGCTAATATAAGCAATAAAACAATCGCTCTTTGTGAATTTATTGAATATAACATGTATGTTCTAGATGTAAAGGTTTAATGAAAAAGCAACTGAACTTGTAATCGATAAAACAGTTTATTGATTTTAGGCAACACTACATATATTTGAAATTACACAACACCATTTTTCATGTACATGTAGTTCTATCGCCTCTTGGTGGATGTTTGGGGCGGGATGTAGCACAGTGGTAAAACATTGGACTTGGGAGCCAACGGTTCCAGGTTCAAATCCCGCCCTGGGGGCCCGGCATCAATGTTCGCGAAAGTTACCTTTCTGATGCGATATTGATAGGATGCACTGACTGTAGAGTGGCAATGCAGTTATCTAAATGTTTCTTTCAATAGAAAGAATCTGTATCAATGTATTAGTTCTTGTTCTATGCACATTGCATTAATTAGTCAAGTAAATTATGTATTTAAAATTTTCAGAGAAATTCATCAGCTGTTTCCCAGGTTTATTAGGCTGACATTACAAGGCAGACCAACAGCAATTATTCCGCTTATATATGGTGAGTAATGGTCATACTTGAATCTATAAATAAATAAATAAATAAATACAAAATAATTAAAATAAAAAATAATAATAAATACAATAACAAAAATTAAAATAATAAATACATAAATATAAAATAAATAAAATTAAGCATTTCTCCAATGATTGTTGGACTTCTATAACGAGAGGATTGTTGCCACTGTTCAGGTGATCACGGGACAGGGCTGAGCAACGTGTCGCTGAGTCTGCACAACGACCCCAGCGCCGGTAGTCTGGCTGACTTCGTCCAATGGTGGGAAGTCCAGGAGTCCATGATCGGTCAGAAGGATACCGAGGAGATAACTGTGTATACCTTCAACGACAGGAAAGCACCAGCTGGCTTCTCTCTCATCACCAGTTATGGGTACGTGGCCAAACATTTATATATTTAATTTAAATTTATTTATCATTATTATTATTTTAAATTGATATTTATTTTAATTTTTTATTTATATTTATTTATTTTGTTAATATTTTCATATTTAAATCAAAAAAGATTACTTATCACCATATTATTATTTTTTGAAGGAATGGTTTGTTTGTTGACACGTTTCATGGCAAATAGAATGTCAAATGCTACTTTCAGGTAAAATAATTAATTTTTATGTTTAACCATGAAATATGTCAACAACCATGGTTGTATGCCTCTAATTGTCACTTGCATAAATACTATTGGCCTGGTATAATTCGACAGGAATTGTAAAATAGTTATGAAAATGTTGAAATATTTGAAGATTTCTATGATGCATGCTGGTGTTGTTACCACCAAAATATTATATGTAATGTTGTAATATGGCCAGAATTTTTTATTTTATGAATGTTGTTGTAGATTTTAGTAGTTGCATGGAATAACACATTTAGTGATACTGCTTTTTGTATGCTGAAAATATTGTGGTTGTTGTCGTAGTAGAATGCTTGAACTCCCTTTAAATGACTGACTGCCGACTAATTCAATGCTTGAACTCACTTCAAATGACTGACTGCCGACTGATTCAATGCTTGTACTCACTTCAAATGACTGATTGCCGACTGATTCAATAATAGGAATTTTTTACCATGTTATAATTTACTATCAAACTATTAAAGGTGAATGCATGATGTATTTCACACAAAACATAATTACCGTACATCATATCTCAAACATTTTCCGAAAACAAACTTTCCTATTGAATCAGTTGGAAATATTGATTTAGCTTTTCACATGGATCAGCAAATTAGCTATATATTGTCACATTACAGAATCGTCTTAATACATGCAAGGGTTTCATTGCTCGGATAAACATGTAAAATTATGTTTCAAATATCCAATCATATATCTGTTTGCATTGGTATTTTACCACAAGATATTGTCAATTCATATATTGAATATCACACCTTTTGTACCAAGATGAATTGGTGATCTCTACATTATTAAATGTCTTCACGTATCTGTGAAATATTCCTGCTGCAACGTAAAGCACTAATTCATTCACATTGTATAATATTCCTAAAATATTCCTAATTTTTAATTTTTTAATTTTTTTAAATATTCCTAAATTCATAGGAATAGGAAAGGTGCATTTTATCCACGTAAATAACTACCCAATTAAAATCTGCGTAAATATTTGATGAGTTGTACGGAACTGTGAAGGGTTTTATCGGAGCAATGTTCCCGGATGTGTTGACATCATCCGCAGATTAATTGCACGAGGGAGTTCACATACTTCCCGAAATGTCAACTGCATGCAATGTGGTAATCCCCCATGACAAGAAGCCATCTTCCCAAAGCTATCGTATACATAACAACATTTGTCGCAAATTGGGTGAAAGATTGCAGCAGCAACGTTAATCTCCATAATCATAATCACTCTCACTCACGTAACATTTTAATTTTAATTTTTTTAATTTAATTTTTATTTTTTATAATTTCTTTATTTTTCAAAGTTTTTAACAACATTGTCGTATAGCCTTTTTGGAGATGCCGATAGAGTCGGATATTACTTCCCAAAAACGTAATGATGTCATTACCCGCTGTATGTATATGCTAGCTTTAGGAACGTGGCCTCAGTGCTTGCGTACTGTAACAGATATTGCATTAAGGCGCATGCACACTAAAACAGGATTCTGGTGCGTTTTGCGACACAATAACTGCACGCGACTACCGCACCAATAACTTCCATGTTATTTCAGTGAACTGTTCACACAGAAATCATGTGGGATAATATGAAAGCTTTTGGTGTGGTACCCAATTGACAATCACTGCAAAACTGCATCACAAAATGCCCATGAATCAAGTTTTGGTGTGTAATCATGCACCTTTAGGTATTTCTTTCTAATAATTTATTATCACTATAAATTAATTATTAGCAAATGCTATATATTCTGTATCAACCTTTTCAATGTACTGCAGTTGTAGACATAGTGTAATGTGCATTTAATAACATCACTGTACAGTAGATTAACAGCATGAATTAGATTGTAGTAACATGTACTGTAATGATTTTGTTGTATTCCAACTTGTCTGAATCTGTTCAGGTTCTGTCACCTGGCCTGCGTTTCATGAAAGGGTTGTAAACTTACGCCAGACGTAAAGCACAGAGTACATGTAACTACTAGTATGTGCTTTACATCCTGATACACGTCCAACGTAAATATACACCCCTTTCGTGAAACGCGTGCCGGTTTTCAATACCGACACAATGAACTAGAATCGATTCAGTCGTGTAGATTTGTGTTAGACTAGATGAATGTGAATGCATTATTTAACATGTTGTTACATTTTTATACGCTTGCCATTTTGTAGATTACAGCTTCGTGCTGCATGATTCGGTGTTGTGGCTAATATGGACTGATTGTGAATGAATGCAACGCCTGGTCGCCTGGTCGCCTGATCCCTGATATTGAAGCTGTATGTAGAACCTGGGGGGTGGGGAAGGGAGGGGCTAACAACGACATATTAACAGTCAAAATCTACCATGGCAATGTAGTAGAAACTAACACACGAATGCAAGCCATGAACGTATTGTCCTGTTTCTGTGTAATCTCATAATATTTCTAGACATAGCAGTTATGTTCTATATCTGTACACCATCTTTTGGATGCACCACCAAAAATAAATACACACTTCAAAAGTGCACATATTGTAACTGGCATATCTAGTGTTCACAAACAACACAAGCATAAATAGTAACTGGCTTTGATCATTCACAAACTCCTCACGCAAATACCGGTAGTAGCTTTACACTCCACTGCATCAATTTTTAAGCTCTGGTACCCACTGAAACCCTAGCACTCCTATAGGTCTGTCCCACTGATCACCACAACTGTCCCATGGATCACTACGACTATCCCACGGATCACTATGACTGTCCCACTAATCACCATGACTGTCCCACTGATCACCACAACTGTCCTACTGATCACTACAACAGTCCCACTGATCACCATGACTGTCCCACTGATCACCACGACTGTCCCACTGATCACCACGACTATCCCATGGATCACTATGACTGTCCCACAGATCACTATGACTGTCCCACTGATCACTACGACAGTCCCACTGATCACTATGAGTCCCACTGATCACCATGACTGTCCCACTGATCACCATGACTGTCCCATGGATCACTACGACTGTCCCACAGATCACTATGACTGTCCCACTGATCACCACGACTGTCCCACTGATCACTATGACAGTGCTGTGGTCTATTAGTGGGTATGAAAGCTTCATGAAACGGTGCCCAACAATCACAAACACTTCTAGCAAACACATAGTAATTGGCTTAGATAATGCAGCCTTCACTAACGCATCAAGCATGTAACTAACTTAGACTAGTATAGAAGCACTGTGACAAACCATGCAATATATGCCATTCTAGGCATCACAACAATTGATATTAGATATGTAACTAACACTGAAACTACCATATATGGCTATAAGCTCCACCTAAAGTAGTCCTTGTCAAAGATGTTTTGTGGGATTATTTTTACAAGGAAATCTCGTTGTGTATGGGTGAAAGATTCCTGCTGAGATTAAAAACAATAATTCACTCATTTATAAGTAAATTCAAAAACTTTGATTGATCTCCACACAGGAATGGCAAATCGGTGCTTGAAGGTTTACTGCAACAACATATTTTGCAGGTTTCCTCCTGCACTAAACTGACATGTCGTGATAGAATCTTGAAAGGGACCAAAAAAATAAAGAACAAAAAAAAGGAAAAGATGCTTATTTGTCAAATTTTAAAAACATTTAAACAAAAAATCATAAAAATTCCAATCATTTACCACAAAACAGATTTGACAAGGACTATGCCTAAACTAACTCCTCATCCATCCAAACAAGCCCCAAATCACAATCAAGCTCCTGACACCGTTATTCCATTGCCTACCATGTTAATTTCAGCATCGTAGGTCTGTACGTGTCGTTCATCCTGTTGATTGGTCGGATCCTGCGACTCAGTACCACAGGTCTGTACCAGAGCATCATGTTCCTGCAGTACCCCTACGTCGACCGCATCCTCCAGCTGTGTCTCAACATCTACCTGGTGCGCGAGATGAAGGACTATGTCCTGGAAGAGGACCTGTTTGCCAAGCTCCTCTTCTTCTACCGCTCGCCGGAGACCGCCATCAGGTGGACGCGCAAACCCAACAAGAAGAAGAACGACTAAGAGTTAATGGTTGTCTGTCGTCGCGTGTATATATTTATATCTGTGCCATCAGTATCAGCCTGAATTACTTGCCAACTTGACCGTACTCGTTGACACGGGCAGCTTATTAAATTGATGACATGACTTCATATTTTTATACAATATTCCCATTAATCTCTTGCTAATAATTTGATATTATTTTCTCCAGAAATTGAATGAGAAATTGAGCACTTTTATTGATGTTTTTTGTTGTTTTAATTATATTTTTAAGGAATAACAACTTATATTTGTTCATGGACATGTAATATAAATATGTAACATGAACAAGGGCTGCCTGTTTCAGTGTGTATGGTATTGTATATGTCACTGATGAGCATTGTTTATATCGATTACCGTGTCACAATATCTGCGCTGATATTGGATAAATACATGCAATATCAGGTTTTTTAAATGCAATGAAATGGCATAAGTTTATAATTTTATATGTTCATGGTTGTAGTGATGCTAGTGCATACAATGTCTGAATATTACATGTGATGTGAATTGAGATACTCATAAGGCATTTCTGAGATTACCTGATTTCTTGTACTATAGGCTGGCCAGGTTCATCTGTAGAGGCTACGTCCCCATTTTATGATGATTTCTAGCTGTCTTTGACTGTGCCTTTAACCTTCTGCATGCTGAAGGCAATCGGAAATGCCCTAAAGGGCTGCCCCTGTGCCTAATCCAGCAGGGAGGGAGTTTAAAGGGTTAATTCCACAGCAATGGCTGTTCTTTCTAAAGGAGACGCCTAAAATTATAAATTTGTTTTACCGGTACACAGGTAGATCTCAAAGATCTCATTTTGATACTCATTGTTTGTTAAACTCTGTGACTTGGAAATTTATTGTCAATTTATTCCAACTGGAATCATGTTTGTGTATAGAACAAGCCGTATTTTCATAATATTGAAAACGACTTGGTTCCATGCAGTTTCATGATGAACGAGACCACAATCTTCCGGAAGGTTTGGTCAAGAAAGCTCAAATTATATCATGGCGACAAGAGAGATATTTTTCCAATACTCAATTGTTAAAAAACCACAGAGTTCCATATTTACGATGCTGAATTCAATGTCTTTTTTCTTCTTTTTTTTGTACGATACGCTACATGTTCATATGTGTGGTTGCATGGAGACTTGGTTGATCAGGGTAACTCCTCTTGTAGAAATTCCCATTCATTGATAGAAATACATTTGTAATTGTAATGTCAGTGCTTTGGGATATATCTGCCAAGGGAGGTAATCCACAATTATTATGTTCACAGGAGGTGAGCTTTCTCCGGGAGGGTAAAATACTAGACGATTGTTGTTGTGTACTTAGATTAACAGCGTGTTTGTTTTACATGGTTTGGTTGTATATGTATCGAAAAGAGGAATACTAGCAAGAATGATGTGCTGTTTATGATTCTGTGTCATTATTCATTCATGTATACGCTGTAGAATGTTATCATGCTTGTTAAGTTAATGAGATTTTAATGTAAATTCCTTATATGATCACGTGAAATACTGTATTTTGTGTATTATGGACCCAGTTTAACAAATATGAAAAAGGTATAATGTTTTATATGAGGGTAATAAATTATATTGATCAACAATAGAAAATGCTATGCGAGGGTGACAAAGTAGATCGATCAACATCAGAAAATGCTACAATGTATTAGTCGGACAACTAAATTGGCTACGATTTTCATTTGTACTATTTATTATTTGTACACTTTATCAATGGCACATTCTATCATTGGCAAGCTAACTTACTGAGCCATGAAATTAAATAATCTTGAGTGATACTAAACCCAAATTCAAACCCCAAAAGCCAGAACCAAAATATTATTTATCGAATAAAAATGCGATTTTGACTGATTAACTGTTATTGTTAATACATTTAAAAGTAGAGGTGGGAAGAATTTTTTTTAGCAACAGGGTGGTTAATACATGAAATACAGTAATATTGTCAGATCTGAAGGAATGCTGAATATTTATTCACCACATGCACTTAGGGCATGTCCATATATAGACATACTTCCATCAATGTAGGTTACACACTTGAGAGTACAGGATAAGCATTTTTTACCTATTTAACTCAAAATATTCTCCACAGCGTAAATAACGGCGACAAATGCAATTTTCTCTTCTAGGATCATAGGCCTGTACGTGTCGATGGTGCTGTTTCTCGGACGCTTTTTCAGAGTGACTTTTTTCACGGGTTCCTCGTATAGAATTCTCTTTGAGGAACTTCCATACGTGGACCGGGTGTTGAACCTGTGTCTGGACATCTACATGGTGCGCGAGAGTCGCGATTACCGCATGGAGGAGGAGCTCTTCGCCAAACTCCTCTTCCTGTATCGGTCCCCGGAAACTCTCATCAAGTGGAGTCATAGAAAACACAAGACGGATTAACAAGAAACCATTTATTTATTTATTTTGTTGTTGTTAAACTAAGGACAAGATGTGTTATAAGTGCATATATATATACACACGTACATTTAACTGGTATTATCTTATATTGCTTATGTATCGATAAATAATATGTATTTTGTTTATAATGTTTATACATGTATACAAACTATTATAGATATTTAGGGAATCCAAATTGAGGAGAGTTTAATTAAGGAGGGACTGACGGAGACTTATATTGAATTAGTTAGGCCATGGATAGATAATTATTTGATTCTGATTACCCGGTAATTTATTTAATGATTATTTCCCAAAAGATTATGTTGGGTTTTTTAAAAAGAAGAGAATAATTGTATAGGTGATGTTCCATGAGATTAGATTTAAAGCAACATCTTCAGATTTAGTCTCAACAATTGCTCAAAAATACCAAATAACTGAGGTTAATTGGGATGAGAATCTCGTAATGTATTTATCATGGCCTTAACCCATTCAAACTAGAACTCGCTTGATTTCATCATGGTGCTTAAATGTATTGTTCATATTTCATGCGATGTATAACAATTGATATCCATATGTTGAAAAGTGCTATGTGTAATATTAAATTATAGTAAGAAGTTTTTGACATCTATTTAAACTAACAAGGTGGGATGAAGTTTTTGTGAACAATGTTTTTTAAATGTAAACATTTTTTTTCTCCATAGTCTAGTATGGAAATCCGTATATGCATGTTATTGGTGTATCGTATCAGTTTAATTTATACACATCATTTTCATCAATTCAACTAGTCATACATGTATCCATCCATTCATCATTCATCAAAGCACATCATCACATAAACCATGTCTATATTCATGCTTGTATTAATGAAATTTATTTTCTATAATTCTCTCTCAGGGGTGTACTATATATTTTCCTATACTTCCTCTGACGAGAGCTTTTTTCCTTCTATACATCACTGAATACCGGTCATATTACTTTTGCTATCTTTTGCATACATGTATACTATATTGTAAACCCAGCTAAAGATCGACTTGCTATTTGATAGTGATCGATGGCCTGTTCTGCTATGCACAAGTAAACCAGTTCATTTGCGGTGATATTATTTTCCATATTTGTTGTGGGAAATATGCGTTGCTAGTATTTTATGACAATTTGTGGGGGTTTATTCTGTACATGCCACTGCTTTTTACCAGCCATATACGATGTACGCGTGTTAAATTAAATGTTACGGGTGGTTGTCTATTGCTGGATTTCAATCTGATAACCCCCCACCATTTAGTGTTGTACTTCCCGACCCCTGACCTGTGACCCTAGCCATAGGTCAAAGACCTGCAGAGCAGTTAAACACACATCTTTTACATTACTGGATAAAGTATTTATTAATTTTACCCGCATGTTATTTACTTCAATTAGATATTGATTTCTTAATCCAAATTAATGTATATTTAATACAAACAATGTATATTATTAGGGTAATTTATTTTTCGTACTGTTTTGAAAATTTACATCCAAAAAATATTAAATGAATCAAGACAAGATATTGATTATATGGTCAAATAGTCTTAGTACATTTTTTTCTATATACATACTTTTCAAAATGTACTTTCAGATGAGATTAATTTACCCTCCCCATCAGTGCTTAAAAGAGACTCAAATCAGTATTCGTAATGCCATCTATACATGTATAGTCTATACATAGTGTGTACATACATAACATGTAAGTTTGTAGATGGTATGGTCTGCTATGAAGTGACGATGGCCTTTGTGTAGATGGTAACGCACCAAAAGTCCTTCAATATTTCTGTATACCTGCTGACTAGAGCATTTATTTTAAATTACCCGGTATACTGGATGCGTACATTTGGTTCTGGATGTAATTAAACCTGAAATCCTCCAATGAAAAACTATTTCTATCTAGAGAATAATTCAACTATCATATATGGAAGTTTTGATACGTTATGATAATATGATATGATATTTTTTCAAATTTGTTTATAAGAACCACAATTCTTCTCTTAATTTGATGTTCCACATAACGTGGTACTATATTTATGAGAAATTAACTCTATGTTTACTTCTTTGAACAGAAACAATACACTATATTGCCACGCTCCGTATAATTGTCACCCGTGGTATAGTATATTCAATCACTCTGATGTTTGTTGTCTTAGTATGTACTTCTTAGTTGCTTGTTGTTTATAGTGCTCTTCCTTTTGTCGACATTGTGCAATTTAATTATTCATTTTGATTATTTCATTTTAATTCTGCAATTATTTGAAAGATCAAAAATGGTTTCAAGGTGTATACAACAATAAAGGCAAGTGATCAAAATTCCAAGTTTCTGCTTGACCTCGTTTGCTTCAATACCTACTGTATAAATTTCACACCAGTTTCAATATATGGTTATGTATTATTATGTAATTATGTTGCCAAATTGTAATTTATTAATTATTGAAATAATTTCGAAGTGGTATTATTTTTTTTAGGAACATATTTTGTTGTTTTATTTGCCTTTTTTCCTGAATACTTTGTCGTGATAAATCTGTGTTCAGTTCGTTCTAGAGGGTGCAATATGTGTATTGTCAACAATGACTTCTCCCTTGCTCAATCCACTGTTTGTAGGTTTGCATAGTAGTCAGCTTTGGATGTCTCCTAGCAATGTATAGGCAGGCAGTCCCAGCAGACTAGGCACTGTCCTACCAGCCTAGGAAGGCAGCCATCCCAGCATAGTTCAGCTGTATGGAGGATGCAGGGGAATGTAGAATAAAATCTTTGTAGTAAATTTCACCAGTGTTTTGTGTTCTGTTTGTAATACGTCAAGTCAACCATAGATTGCTGTTGTCGTCGCCCTGGGTATCATTTCTCGAAGCTTTCATATCCACCGAGACCGTAGCGCTGTCATAAGTCCACAAGCCCCGTGTATTGGAGATGGCTACGAGAGTTCTTATGGTCTTGTAGTAGATATGAGAGCTTCAAGAAAGGATACCCTGCTCATCACAAATATCTTCCCAGCTCCGAGGAGTTAATAAATATATTCAGAATATCCAAGACGTCTGCGACATGGGTTCATGTTGAGACTTGGTACAAGATGTTGTTGCTGCTTGGTATGCTGTGTACTAATAGTTGTTACATCCTTGGTCCGTCAGTACCAGCCAGTGCTCGCAGGTTTACTGCAACAGTCAGTGCTAGTTACGAATCATGTTGCAGGTTTCTTATGCCCTAAACTGACAAGTCGTGATGTAAGTGAAATAATCTTGAAAGCAATTATAAACCCGAATACAAAAAATAAAATAAAAAAAGGTTTGTGCAGGCTGTCATCCCACTATACACACACCACCACAAGATCACCCCACTATGCACACACCACCACAAGATCACCACCACAAGATCACCCCACTATGCACACACCACTACAAGATCACCCCACTATGCACACACCACCACAAGATCACCCCACTATGCACACACCACCACAAGATCACCCCACTATGCACACACCACCACAAGATCACTTAAAGACTAGCATCATTCAAACAGTTGGCTGTCTGACAACGATGTCTACAAAAGTTTCCGTTCCAATGTGATGATGACCGGATGCAATGTCTGCAATCTTTCACGAAAGGGCGTAAATTTACGCTGGACGTATATCAGGAAGTAAAGCACGGAGTACATGTAACTCTGTGCTTTACGTCTGGCATAAATTTACACCCATGAAACGCAGAAGTTGTAATAGATAACCAACCCACCAGATCACCCATGGAAACCCTCATCAACTGTTTATGCTTTTGGATGAACAATTATATTGTGCTGCACGTGGATTTATTGTAGCATGTGTATGTGACATCATAGCCACGTGACTTTCTTGAATCGGCCATAACTTAAACGAATGATACTATCCGTGGTAGCGACTGGAATCAAGATTATGTTTTGATCACCAGACTGGTTCAGGCACATGTGTAAAACTCGATGAAGGGAAAGTGTTTGTGTATCTCCGATATTCGTACACTTTCTCCGAAAATGAACGAATTAATGCTTTGAAAAAGTGTATATTCATTTCTGATATTACCTACACTTTCAGAGAAAGTATATCCGGATATACACCTACACTTAGAACAAAAGAAACCATGGCAATGAGACTGGAAGAGGGGTATAAAAGTGAAATATTAGTAATTCCCAGGAGAAAAGGAGAAGAAAAAAAACATGAAAACATACAACCAAACATAACAAGTGACAACAAAAATGATGTCAAGATTTTTGTATAATCAAAGAAGTATTTTATTTTCTCAGTCATAAATTTCAACAAGTTTACAGTCAACCACAATCATGACAGTTGCACTTGATAATATTTCTCAAACGTTTATTAACTCAATTTCAGTGAAAGTTTGTTTAACCCTCTCCAAGCTGGAGGCAACCAGAGATGCCCTAAAGAGCAATAGCTGTGCCTAATCCAGCAGGGAGTTAATTGTTTCTAAATTAAATGAAACAATATAATATTTTGTCAATCTGCTGTTCTTCTAATAACACCACTAATATTTACCGTATTCGACGTATTAAATGCCCTGCTGCAATAAACGCCCCCCCATTTAACTATTTTAAATAATACCAATGTTTCATACATAATATTTTCTGCCATTTGTATATTTTTTTCAAGGGATTTAATGCTGGAATTACCTCCCTTTTCTTTCTAAAGACTGTACTGTTCGTGGATCCAGAAAGTTTTTCTGATATAAATATTGTTTTAAAAAAAATAAAATTAAAATTAAAATTAAATAAATGTTCATACATGTACTTTATTAAACGCCCCCACCAAGTCAATTTTGTTAGCACCCTGGGTGTTTAATACGTCGAATACGGTAAGTGAATACCAAATGTGATCTTTTCCATTCAAGAAACGGAATAACAAGTTGCCAGGTGAGGCTGTAGTTATTTATAAACATATGCACACATGATATACATGATAATATATGTACAAAGATAGCACTCTAAAACAGGTACTGTATTTACAAAACTGGAACATAAAACAAAAATTGTACAGCTCTTTTTGTTACAGGCAATAATGTCATAAATATTCTACAGACCCAAATTTTTATTAATTGCCCAATTGTTATGTAAAATCTATCTCATTTTGAAATATTGAAAAGATGTGAGAATAATATTGATTCTAGTTGGTAAGTTTTTACGAGGGAAATTTGTAAAATAATATAGAAATTGCCATCTTTGAATGACATTTAGGGCATTTACACGTATATACGGTAAATCATGAAATGAATGCGAGCTGAATATTTATTTAATGCGAAAAATGTGACTGCCGTATTGTCGCATTTAATTGCTGCGCGTTAAAGGTAGGACTAGTGAACAAACATGAATGGAGACATGGCCGTTCGCATTTTATTGGTGTCGCATTTACGTCTAAAATCTAGAGGTCGCATTAAAATTAGTGACGCATTAATTTCGTGATTTACAGTAGTTTTATTCTTCTGTGCTTGATGCATGTTCTATAGTGCTATATAAATAGACAATTATTATAATTATTATTATTATATTTTTCATGATAAATGTATTCGTACTGACTTAGCATTCCTGTGCTAGTACTCGCGTGACTTTACTCGGACTGTCCTATCAATGGTACTCACGTAAGTTTGTTGGGACTACCGCTGTCTTTGTGTACTTTCTCCAGGTGAGCAATAACTGCGTTCTTCACCTGGTCGGGCTCCATATTTGGAACGAGTCGGATTGAAAACTTCCCGTTAACTTTCTTGGGGATGACAGTCTTAGCGCCGGATCCGCTGAATGCGCCTTCAATTCCTGCAAGAAACAACGCAATGTTCCTTATTGGAAACCATCATTCGATTTCAATTAAATAAAGTAGTCGATGAATCCTAGAAATTTAACTGAATTGATTTAGCAGGAAATTTCACTAATACGCGACCACCAGGGGCTGAGATTATGAAACTTTCTGAGTACGATTTCATACTCAGCTCAGAATGTTGTTCATAAAACGTCATGTGACGTCATAATCTGAGCACAAAAACGTACTCCTGCGAGTAGGGCTATGACGTCACATGACGTTTTATGAACAGTGCCTTGAGTAGAGTACTGAGTATGGACATTTTTTCGTAATCTCGGGGCCCATTGTACCAAGAGAGGTGTAGATAGATGTGTATATAGATAATTATATATGTGGCATTCTTTCTGGTTATGTCATTACTTTTAAATGTATTTGCATGTATATTTTGCAATATTTAATTTTCTCTTGGCATTATTGCTCTCCTCCATTGATACTCATTTCAATTTTGTGCACATTATTTCCCCCCTACCGTAGTCTGCTGTAGTTTCGTGTTTGAGTTTCTGTATGAGTCTAGTTAAATGCTTGAACACAAAGTTCCTGCCTATCTTTATGTTTTGTGTTGTGACGTATGTGCAATCGTGTTGTGCATTTGCCTTGCTAAAATGGATATCATTCCATTTGGAGTTATCTCCCATTCTTGTACACAATGTACGTGTGTATATGTTATCCACAATGTTAAGTTATATTTGTGCAAATTTCATACGCAATTCATCGAATTGAAGGAAATTGTAATGGTTGATTTCCTAGTCATTTTCACTTTCTTTGTCTTGATTTGTCTTAGTTTGTTATGAACAAGTGTACCAGTATATGTTATGTCTTTGTTGTTGGCATTGTTGTCACACTATTCAACAACTTTTCTTAAATCTATGGGTTAATGAATCTAACGTGTTTTGCCACCTATTTGGCACAAGAGGATATTAAAAAAAGGTTTCCCGCTGATTTTATTGATAACCATAATGGCAGTCATTTTGTAATGCTACATATTCCAATAGGCTCATTGGCCTAAATATTCATTACTAGGCCCTAACTATATCTTCATTACTAGGCCCTAACTATATCTTCATACCTAAAACTATCTCAACTGCAGCAACCCCAAGATTACTTTTCAAAACAATAACGTAATTATCGACAGAAGCTCACCTAAAATGTTCAATTTCAACAAATCACGTTTTGTTTTGATTATCTGCAGATTGTACTGACTGCAGTACTTCCATGTAGGATGTTCGTTCAGTCATTCGATTTATTTAGTAGAAGGACAATAGTATAGATGACAACAGTAGGTTACAATAGGCCTATTCGGAACACCTCTAACTGCATAATTCTCAAATGGTGATGGTGGATCGCTGGAGTTTTTCTGTGACACTGTCAGACTTACTCTACCACTTCCTGAACTGTCCTGTGTGTCCTCTATGTCCTGTGTGTCCTAGCTCCGAGAGTATGAAAAGAAGTTTTGGGTATGATTTTATGCAGAATGCAAAGTTTTCTTCATGTCCTCATATACAATTTGAGCTTTAAGCATGAAATCATCCTCAAAAAGGTTTCACAGTCTCAGGACCTGAACTGTCCTATCATAGTATCTGTCCTGAACAGTCGAATGTGTCCTGAACAGTCGAATGTGTCCTGAACAGTCTAATGTGTCCTGAACTGTCCTAAATGGAAGTCATTTTCTTAGATATACCTTATTGATCACTGATCAGCTATTGATATGCATTGCATTCCATGATAACTACCGGTACGTACCCTATTTTCAGCATTACCTCATATTTCTTTCTATATTTGAATTAAATTTCAGTATAAACATATACATCCTGTAAAAATTGCCCCTTTGTTTTAAGTATTAATTATGAGTTTATTTATACACATCTTAATAGCTGTTCTAGTCTAAGAAGGTTTGTCGCAAGTGGGTGAAAGATTTCCGCAGCGACGTTAAACTCCATATTCACTCACTAAGAAGGTGTTTTGAGATTAGGGACAGGGAACGTGTTGCAAGGGGGATGGGGATGGGAGTAGGGTGGGGTGGGTTAGGGACAATGTTGGTCAAAGGTCAAAGTCACAATTTCAATAATTAATATTCTGACGGGGTATTGGCACAACTATATATGCTTTTGAATATCAGTAGTATACTTAACCCTCTCCCTGCTGTATTAGGCACAAGCACGGCTCATTAGGGCATGAATGGTGGCCATCAGCAGGGAGAGGGTTAATCAAGGGTACTCACTGTTTTATGTAGAATATGTCAAGAGTTTGTGCCTTGGTAGTAATCAAGTTACGACAAAGTGCCTAGAGATTCCATTTATGCAAATAAATTGCTTTTGGTTTTAAATACTTTTGCAATTTAATAATAAACACATTTTAATGTTTGTCTTTACAACAATTTGAGATTATGACAGCTTATTGGAAAACTTGATTAAACCTGATTTATGTAATAAGATTCATGGATTAGCTTTTTCAGTTTGTGTTTTATTTGTAATATTTCGGTAGTTATAACTTAAGTGTTGTATTTCTTTATGATGCTCTCTATCAACTGTTTATAGTTGGACATATTAAAATTGTATTTAAATTCCAATTGGTAACATGTGCACTGATAAAATACATTGTGACAACTCAACAGGTGTTCATAGTTATATCATACAAGAATGTATTTTTTCCCAGCAATGAATGGTGTGTATATATCTTTATGCAAGGGTTTTTATACTATTAGGTATTATATATTATATATATTATTTTTGTATAAATTCCGAGGTTGTACAGTTTTCATGTGAAGTTTAACCATGTATAATTTACTGTAAACATATTATAAATAGGTGAGGAGAAGATTTTCTCATTAAATCAATATGCAATCAATTGTTGTAATTGTTTTCTTTTAGGATCCTATATAATTATGATCCAATGAATGAATTAGTACTTTACATCACAGCGGAAATATTTCACCCATAGCTGATGACATTGAGTCATGTATCAGAAATGTTACACATAGCCTGATTGGCCCCAATTATGCCCATCATCAACATAATACACTATTTACTTATATTGATTCTGAGGTCCTGTCTTTGAACAACCATGGATACTTACGAGTCTGAACCTCCCAGGATTGTACGATCCTGTTTAGAACCTCCCCAGACCAGATTCTATTGTCCTGTTCAGAACCTTCCCATACTAGATTCTAAGGTCATGTTTTGAACCTTTCAGGATTTAGTCTGGCAGCCTAGGGGATTCCGTGCAACTTTTTTGATGAAAGCAAGCGACATGTTTTTTTGTGTTCCTCATGCACCCTAGTTAAAGAAAAGGT
>JAVCKZ010119343.1:0-38644 GCA_034780755.1 Lepetodrilus elevatus | reverse complement strand
GGGGGAGAGAGAGGGGAGAGAGAGAGAGGGAGAGAGGGGAGAGAGATGGAGAGAGAGAGGGAGAGAGAGGGGGATAGAGAGAGGGGGATAGAGAGAGAGAGAGAGAGAGAGAGAGAGAGAGAGAGAGAGAGAGAGAGAGAGAGAGAGAGAGCGAGAGAGAGAGAGAGAGAGAGAGAGAGAGAGAGAGATGCAGCAAGAATATGATTATTTCAATTAGGATAATGCTAGCTATCATGAAAAGGAATAGACTTGATGTATTTAAGAATGTATCCAATATAAAGGTTGCAGCTAGTGAGAATAAAAGTAATCTATGAATGTACATTATGTTTATTAAGTTATGTGGTTACTTTTCTCATTACACAAATTTGCTTAAATTCCAGACAGATCATCATGCTTAACCTTCTCTTTCCTGCAGGCCACTGTAGATGCCTCAGAATGATTCTTGTATTAACCCTCTTGATCCCTGCTGGATTAACCATCTCCATGCTGAAGGCAACCAGAGATGCCCTAAAGAGCTGCGTCCGTGCCTAATTCAGCAAGGAGAGGGTTAAGCACAAACATTGCTCTTTAAAGCATCTCTGGTTGCCTTCAGCATTGAGAGGGTTAACCCAGCAAGGATATGGACAAGAAACTTGGGGCAGTGGCCAGTGATGCTAAGAGTGCTCTATGTAGTACGCGTCTACTTCCTACCAGGTCCAGTCGGACTCTCTCAGGTGTCATGTCCACAAGGAAAGCTCAGGTCAAACTGGCCAGATTTGTGTGTTGTTTGTGTGTGTTAACACTGAGCTATTGTAGGCAGAGTCGGTGGTCACAGTCTGGTCAGTCTCTGGTCAAGCTGGCCTTGCCGTCCCTCTGACCCCTACAAACTCCCACACCAAATCCCTGCTGAAATACCTCAACGAGCTCACCAACATTTCTCACCGTATCAAGTGACTACGAAAACACACGGAACCCCTTCCAAGACAGAATCATCATAAACCGTAATTTTCATAATTATCCGATTCATTATTTAATCTGCGGTCCATTCTCACAGAATCCCACTTGATCGGGATAATCTCTCGGACTACTCTTCATCCCATTATGGGATACGCCCAATCTTAAAACAGAAATATCGTAGACTCCGATTTAAATGAAAGCGATTTATTTTTCTCAGGGTGATCACTACCGGTAATAAACTCTGGCATTACTGGTCTATAGTGATGATTAGGACATTGTTTGTACATCAGAGGTTTAAAGCTTGGCGACATCTGGGATAGAAATGGACAGGTGCACGATTCTTAAATTGGATACATTGACAAGAAATAATTTCTTCTATAACCTATACACTATTCGGTTACATATCGTTCAATCCCACAGGCTGTCACAGATGTGAACAACAGACAAATTAAGTATTCATTGTACCCACATTTACGATACTATTCACATTCAAATTCAAATTCTTAAATGGTTTGACAAAACTTTTCCTATTTTCTGTATAACATAATATATAGAGCAGACAATAGTTTATAGCACCTTGATTTATTACCAAACCACCTATGATATAAGGTAGACACTACCTGCAAAGGCTCAACCATTTAGAAATTATTTATTTTGAGGCTTGTTTTATTATAGATTGTAACAGTTGACCCTTTGAATGATTCAAGTTTGTATACTGTAAAAGACTTAAATCACGCGGACTCAAATTACGCGCAAGTGACATTATTGATAAGTATGTGAGAATCAAATTACGCGCATCGCAAAAATAAAATTAAAAAATTGTTTTCTATGTACTTTCACTCGCGTATAGAATGGTCGCCGGCAAGTAGTTTAACTGTTATGTTTTCCTGTACATACAAAATGCTGGTAATGAAAATCTATCAACTTTGAATTTTGGCAAGCGTCATAACATATTGTGTAGTTTCAACTACATAATTCACCATAACATATTGAATTATAATGAAACGTACTTTTTATGTATTTAAAAAATTATTCTGCTATTAACATTCAATTACAATTATATGTAATACCTGCACTATATTGGAAAATGGAACGAAATGAAAATAATCAAGATTATCTTAAAAGTTAAGAATCTGTAACCTTAGTCAATATGAAGAGGACAAAAATATAATATTATTCATGGAAAATTTATTTTAAATACATTTTATTACAGACCCACATCTTATTTCATAACTATAACATAAAATTATTATACAATAAAATAAACAAATACATAAATAACTTAGTTAGTTTAGTTGTGAACCTGTTTCCTAGTACATGGACGCTAAACGATGACCACATGCCGTAGCTGAAAGACCTTCAGCCTCCGATACCATTCCTCATGAACACCGAGACAGGCCACGCCTGATTGGTCAACCCAGCCAGACACGTAATCCACGCATACAGTGGTCAAACCCTATAGGGGACGTGCGCTCACTGTACGAGGCAATAAAACGCATCATTTGTTGATTCAATCCGCCCGACGGCGCAACGTGATTCATTACAGATTGAAAGTTTCCGTCAATTACGGGAATTTATATGCTCTATTGTGCAAGTTGTATTGATGAATAAATACCTTGTTTGAATCCCACTTCTGTGACGGTAATTCCATTTGATATGTTTGAGAGGCCGAGATCATGAAATTGATCACGGCTGTTAATTAATGTAGGTTGTGAATATCGGAAATGTCCCATTTTCAAACAGAAAACATAATGGGATGTATTGTTTAAGGTTTGGTATGACCGTGAACTTAATTGCGTATTTATTATCCTTATTGTTAGCTTGCTGGACATAATAAAGTCCAATGGAACAATAATATTGGTTGACCACAAAGTCTGGTTAATTGTATACTCTATGTTATAACTGAATAACACATTAAGAACCCAAAAATATCAATATACGTTTCCTGAAATTGTTCTTTTAATAAAAATGGCAATTTTATAAATTAAAAATGCGTATTATATTTTCAGTAGGATGTGAGGCAGTACCATGTTAAATATTGAGAAATCTCAGTCAGTAATCTACATTTGTGATATTAGAATTAATGTAAAAGTCATTTTTCTCCTCTCAAATATTACAATGATCTCAATGTTGGCTATTTACGTTACACACATCCAAAAAGAAACGATGTCAACAGGATGACTATAAACAAGGGGTTATACTATCAATATATACCAAAGAACCTTAAAGAAACTTAACATCATATTAAGCTAGCTTATTCTTGCTAATCGTACAAAACTGTCTGAAGGTAGAATGCGGTCATCAGCAAACAAAAGGTCCCTGTGTTGTATAACAGAACTTCAAACATAGCGACCACGAAACAATTCCGGCGAGGAACGGCTATTGACACGTGTTTTGCTCTGGACATTCGGCCAATCGCATGTGGTCATAAAAGTACACGGTTGGCGAATGGGTACGGAATGGTCGAAATGCCGGAAACTGTAAAGACTTTGAAGAGAGTATGAGAGTCCTATGACTGGTGAGATTGCACAACGGTGGTAGACGACGTAGATGTGAGCATTCCCTCATCAGTCCTGTGGCTCCTGTAAAGGGGCAGGTTTAACACAGGGATCAGCTCGGCAAACAGCGTGAGAAAAACATGCAGTCTACAGAAAAACCTTAGCACATAGAAGCTGTCTCTGTAGAACACACAAATCAATATTAAATACAGAAAAACACTTGTACATGTGACATTCAACTTCCTTCAATGGGATATAGTGTCCTGCACGCATTCATGTAACTTCTAACAGGTAACAACAACAACGGAAAAAAAATCCATTACATTTTGTACCTATTATAGTGTATATCTATTGAGTACAAATACCTACAGAGATATGCCATTTAATCTTTTATAACTCCAACTTGAGTTCAATCTACTCTAAATACTCCTGGTTATATAAGCCAAGGTTTTTACATTCCAGATCACTTGTATTGTCCTTGAATTTATATCAGCAAATGAAATGTTTAGTGTCATCATTGTACATAACAAAAACGGAGAAGTAATTATATTTGTAAGTTCCTTTTCTAATTCAACCATATACTATGCAAATAAATTTAGTATGGAAGTAATTTTTATTTTCATAAAAAAAAACATGTACTGGTATATCATGATGTTGGTATTTTGAATGCTTGTGTTCATTTGAATTCAGAACTTCCTATCTACTGTGCCAGCAATTGTTTGTTTTGTTTAAATATTTTATTCTGGAAAATTATGTCACTTGTACTTAATACCCTTCTTTCCTGACTCCTGACATATTAACACGCACAAGAGTTAATCAGTTCAATCAAAATACAATTAGTCCTTGGAGACTAATTAATTGTACATATCCCAGATGATAGATGTGGACAAGACATTATAAAATGGACACATTTGATTGGTAAGAACAGTGCTTGATTGACAGATGAAGTGGACACAGACCAACACCGCCAGTCACTATGATTGACAGCCAAGTATGCTACTGGTATAGGACCAATGCTAGAAGTGTCCGACACTTCTAGAACTGATAGGTTTGCATACATTGTAACTATTAATCAGTAAATCTGTATTGATCTCACAGAAATATTCAGATAATAAAAAAATAAAATTTTATAAGGAATTCATGTAATATCCCCTCCCCACCCCCACCCCCAATTAATCCTAATTAAATATTTGGACAAATTTTCTACACTATTCAGTGTGGCCATGTTTGTACATGTGGACAAGATACTTATCCCACTTGTCCCACAGCGATATGACCAATGTTCAGTTTATTATAAAACTATACATATGGCAGTAAAACACAAACATGAAGCAAACGATATCCTCAAGCAAAGGATGCTGTTTCGAAAATAAAGTGACCACAATACCAATGATTTATGAACAAATCCGGTTAAGACTGTGTATGGGTATATTCCACGACAGCAGCAGAGGTCACGAGGTCAGGAAGTTGTCCAATCAGATGCTGTCAGAGAGGTCAGGTCAATATCAGACTGGTTTCATCCTCCCCATCCTTGGCGCGGAGAGTCATCCATTTTTCAGGAATTCCAAATCAGAGCTGTGGCAGAAAAATCAATGTGGGGCTGAATCCTGCACGGAACCGATGAGACTGGATACAGAACAACAGAACCCCATCCCCAGAACTGTGCCATGTACTGTGCATAACACAGTGCATATACTTCATAGTATTGCCAAACACAGCAGTGACACATACTGTGAATAGTACATAGTACTTCATAGTATTGCCAAACACAGCAGTGACACATACTGTGCATATAGTACAGTACTTCCTAGTATTACCAAACACAGTAGTGACATGTACTATGTATAACCTAGTACAGTACTTCATAGTATTGCCAAAAACAGTAGTGACACATACTATGGATACAATAGTAGAGATACTTCATAGTATATTGTTAAACCCAATAGAACTGTGACACATAATGTGTATAACACAGTACAGATACATACTTCATAAGTATCTCCAAACAGTGACACATACTATATATGCATAAAACAGTAAATATACTTCATAGTACATATTGTTAAACCAAGTAGAATTGTGACGCATACTGTGTATAAAGCAGTAGAGAAAATATATAGTATTGACAATCCCATCAATGGCACCTACTATTATATTTAAAACAGTAGTTTTATTGGATAGTTTATATAGTATTGAGCAGTAGTATTGTCATACTTAGTAGAATTGTAACCTCCCATGTCTAACACAGTAGATAGGAAATGCAGACAGCATTATCAGTACAGACAAACTGTGTCAGATGTAAACAGTAGTCTGTAAATATCATAACTTTGACATGCAAATTGTGTAATATGAAAGGAAACCTTCATTTATGTTCTTCCTGGATTCATCACTGCTTCCATGAAGCCCAGACTCAATTAAATCATGTTGTTCCTTGTCGACCTTTCCAATATTAACCATTCATCAACAATCAAAACCATATCAACAAATACCATAAAAGATCAATAACAATATTTGTCTACAAAATATGAGAGCGAAAACATTGTCCTGTGATCTACAAAGGTGATGTTTTCGCCAGTGAGGAGCTCTGTAAATGTGATCAAGTCAAGGCTGGTAATCTCTGTTTACCAAACAAGCCTAGAGACTGCAAGGGTAAACTGCCGTGTTTACCGTGTTTACCGTGTTTACCACGGTCCGCTGTAGACTCTGAAGACAATAGTGCTGACTCATCTTCCCTAGAGGAGACAGCGGATCTAACAAACACATGATGAATGAACGATGTCAGGGTTCATTCTTGAGGACAAAATACCTATGATATTAATTACCATCATGTCACTGAAGAATGATGTACAGACCATGTTAAATGAATTATAAAAAAAACTGCATACAAAATATTTTATTTTATTTTCTCGGCTGTTAGAATGTTACGAAGATAATGCAGTCTGGGAATGAATGAGAACCTCAATTTGCCGCCATTTCTATAAATAGCCACTGGCACACGTGTTCTTCTTGTTTCTGAAAGCTGAAACAAATTATACCAGCATTCACTGGTGTATTTGCATTTGTATTTCCTGTTTTGAAAAGATTAACAGTTTGGTCCGATTTTTCTTTTAACTTTTCCTTCAGGCATTTTCTAGTGTTGGGCTGTGTTGATGGTTACCATAATACAAGTATCAATACTGGCAACTGGAACCAGCTGGTGACCAATACTCAAAGTATTACTCTGGGATGGAGGTGCCAATGTTCCAAGCACCTGCAACTTGGAGATACAATTAAACCATTGGATACTCCCCAGGGAGTTGAGAAGGTGAAATGAGTGCACATTGATCCATTGACCAGGGTAATAATGTAGTGCTATGAGCATGCTTCTGAAGCATGGATTTGGCGCCATATAAATGTTTATTATTATTATGATTATTAAACTACATGCACAATAGGCATTTCCCTACATATCGATTATGCATAACAAAAAAGAAAGTTACCAAATTAAAATTTATTACCTAGACAATTTTCCTTACTACCCAAAAATCCAACTCCACAATGAAAGTCTGATTAACATGCCCATGTGAGAATTTCAGTCGAATCCGGAACCATGTTGTCACATGACCCGGGCCACAGCAGTTCTCTAAAGTAAAGACACCACAAGACTCTTAAATCATCCTTAAATCTGTGATGTGTTAGAAGGTTCACTTTGTATCCGCGGAAACATCTGTCACTTTACCGAAGTCAAGGTGCACGGGTCAATAATGCGCGTCCTGGCTTTGGGATTTGAACTCGGACATGGTGAAGGATACGCTGGAGAGTACAGAACACCTCTGTGCTAACCCGGCATCTTGTTGTGGTGGTGTGTGGAAACAAATCCTCAATGGATATAATTCTCCATTTATTTGTCTGATTTGTCATAAAAATCATCAAGTGTAATTTCATGTTAATTTAAAAGAACATCTTCATGTTATATTGAACTGTAAAATTGATAAATTCTATACAGTAGATAGTTGCTTCCAATATCACAAAATCATCACAAAAAATATCCTACACCAACACCAAGTAAGCCTATTTCTATTGAACCATCCATAAAACGATGAAAAGCTATTTACATTACCAATATCCCAAGGATTTTCTCTGGAACCATCTTTAATATGATGAGAAGCTATTTCCTTTACTAATATCTGATAAGAATTATTTATAGGTTTATCTTGGCAGACTGTGGTTGAATCATTACCCATATCTCATCAAGAGCTATTCTATGGATTCGGCCATCACTGTTCCTGCTGGAGGCAACAAGAGCTGCCCAATAGAACATCCATTGTGTAAGCTGGCTAAGAGAAGCAGTTGTATCTGCTACTCATTGAAGTCTTGCTGCAGATTACAAGGAACACGCCAGTATGTTAAACTCTCTGTTACAAGGAAGTATTTAGGAAGCCTTTCTGTAGAGCTCTGGATAGCGCTGGTGTGGCACCGTATTACCAAACTAGCACAACAGCACTTAGCCGTGAAGCCCTCACAATGAAGACATGGCCAAGTTGTGCCTGATCAATACTAACTGGCTAGATTACTACTAGGCAGACCCACACCTTAACTGGCCTGTTGGAAGCCCATTTCAGTCTGGTAGGTGTCGGGGAAATTGTTGGCGCTGAAGACCGTTGGTTTGAGCATCGGCGCGAGGTGATGTGACAGACTGTAACGGACACAGGATGCTGGATCTTATAGATCCGGTTCAAGATAATCCAATAGATCCAGTAAATTTGTAGTACACATGGTACTTGGTTCAGATAAACATATTTATGTCCTTGACCTTGAATAGATACAAGGGTCGTGTGTCACATTGACATGACATAAGTGACACAATCGTCAGATTGTCAAGAGATGGGAAATCAAAGAATCATCATATTAGATTACGTTTTTTCAGAGGATATTCTTACATTGATGACATGTGGCTGGGGCATACAATCATGTATTATTCCCAGGGAGATTAAAAGCTTAAATGAACACAGAATAATCCATTGATTGATGAAATACTATATACTGATATGATCAACCTTTAACAAATAGTATTGAACATTATCATAATACAATTATTATGATAGGTGCTTTACAACAGGGATAACAATCTACAACATTGTAATACCAATAGTACACACTTTATACGCGAATATGGAGCCCTCGTAAAAAAATATCAAGATACAAGCTCAAGAGCAACTATGTAATTAATTATGCTTTTTATTTCAACAACCTTAGTCAGAAATATCCAATTCTATAAAGAAACAGGGAAAAAATGCTGATACACATGGTTACATGTGTCACTTAGACTACACTTATCTAAATTATCTAAAATGTTTTGTGGACATTGGAATACCCAATATATTTTCAATAAGCTTAACATAATTGAAATTACGTGCCCAGAACAAAGATGAATTGAAACAAGTTTCTGCACCGCAGGTGACAATGTTGACTCAAGCCGACAAATTCTAAGAAATGCTACAGAATTACTATTTAATCAATTTGCTATGGTCTGTTACCTTTCCGACACACTTCATTGATAATCTGAAGCCAAGACACAATAACCAACACAGACAAGCTAATTAATTGGATGTAATTATATTGTACTGGCAATGATTAGCCCTATTTCTCTACGTAGTTCTGTCCTGGGGGTATTGTTAATAGCACACTGGAACCCGGTTAGCCCACATCCACACTAGGGTTCTAATGCTAGTCTCACACCAGTCTTTAATTCCCCGTCTTGAAAACCCCTAGGGGTACTCTAATGTCCAGTTGGGGGGCTGGAGTCATCAGTTCCCAGTTGGGATGTCTCGGGTTTAGGGTCAGTTAGGCAACTTCTTTCAAGGTCCATGTTTCAATAGAGATGTCATCATAGTGACCTTGACCTACATGCAGAGAGGGAGCTGGATACGAAACTAAATGTTCTGTGATTAAAGATTACCTTGTCTGTTCTTTTATTTTATTGTAGTCAACAATTTATAGAATACATGAATAAGACCAAATTATTACAAAGATTACATATATCTATGTAGATTTATCTTACGGATTAAGGTTTTCAGTCTTAAACGCATATTCTTCCAATTTTAATTACGGAATGCATTGATATCAATGTGGCTCTTACGTTTTTGTCCACCCAGTAGTTTAAGACAAATTAAATGTGCATGCACTTGATGATGACGACTAATGATGGCAATACCCATGAACCCATAAACAAATTACTTTGTACCTTTGAGACAATTTTCAACAATTATCACAAATCCTCAAATAATACAATATCATAATTAACATGTATCATAGTGGCAACATATCAGTTTTTGATGAATCTGAACTGATAAATTGTAAAAAGAAATTGAAAATATAATAACTAAAATGCTGTTTTCTCAACCCCAAATTAATCGGCAATGTATCTATTCTCTCTGTTTCTCTAAACACATTATAAAAACAGTAAACACATTCACACGTACTTCAGACTTAACACTAACCAGACAGCACAGAGGTACTGAATGCGGTGCTGAAACACGTATGCTGATCTGTGTCGCCACTCTATCAACTTTAGGTAGAATTACTACAACACTACATCACACCAGCCTGAAAGGCCTATAGGAACTGCCTGCCTAGTAGCATGGGGAGACACTACATACAAGATCTGACACCTACAACCATCAGATAAACGTTTGCAAATTAACTCATGACATGCATCATAACAATAGTGTAGCGTAGGCGGAAATATAGCAATAAAACAATCTTTATTGAGGAATGGAAGAAATATGAAAGTAAGTGAGGTATTCAACTCAGATGGAAGGTAACTGATGAACTTTGACATTATTTAAAGCAATGGTTACAAAGAAAACAATATTAATGTTAGATAATTAATTATCAAACCAATTGAATTGCTCAAATATTTCTGAAAGCTTCTCCCAATGGTGTGGCAACAATTCACTTACGTATAACATGGACAGAATCTAATGTACTCATAAGTATCTTCTAGATATCAAGATCTCAATTATATACATGTACCTGTATGTATAGATATGTTGAAGTATACTAAAATAGAAATAATTGAAACAGGTGTCAATAAAGTGAATAAATATTTTTATGAGTACTGTATGTGAAATTGCATTACTGTGATAAGATAACATTTATATTAACATCAAATTAAGGAAATAGTCTATCTTTAAATTCTATATTTTACTATCATGGTATCTTTAAAATACAAATGGAACATTTAATGGTCATTGGTTTTTTTCATTTACTAGTATACTAACCATATAATTTGCAAGAAATGTTGATAACATAAGCATTAAATCAATACTTGTATTAACATTCTTCTACATGCTGGGGGCAACCATGGAAGCCCTTTATAAAGCAGGGATTAATATTAATCCGTCCGGGAAATGTTAACAAATTATCTGTCTTATTAAGTTGTATATCTGTTGTAGACATTGAAATTGTTCTTGTCATTATTAAATAATCTGAGATTATTTTGTAATTATTACACGTACTTTGATTTGGCAATCATTTTGATAAAAAGAAAATCCCAGCTTGACTGAACTATCCAACAAAGTGTGTGTTTTTTCTATGTCAAGTGAACACCAAGTTCATAGAAATAAATTCTGCCAAATTAGCTAATTCTCCACATAACTTTCAACCCGTGACTTTTGTCATGTAAATACGTGATCTTGATCAGAGACATTATTTCTACCGGCACGATACACCAGTCCGCGACACTACATTGTTTAATGCGCCCCTTTACAATGGGTGTTACAATGCCGATAGTTTACGTAGTGTAGCTATGCTGAAGGGCTCACGGCCAGTGGGGTTAGCGCAGATCAGTGTGTATGCTGTATTTTCTCTGTGCACCCGATGAAATCCCCGATAAGTATATACTGCAGTCTCTACAACAATGCAATGGTGTTGTGCATTCACCGGCCAAGAAAAGTCTACATGCGTCTGGTTCGAGAGTAGGTTACCAGGGATTGGAGAGTACGTGGTACCTTAACCCCCTGCGTGTGTCTCCGCAAATCTCCACTCTGATAAAGGGATTACAAATTAAAGCAAAATATGCAAAGCATGGGGTCTGTGTGAGAGCTGAGACTAATGTGTTGATATACAGATATAGGTTTTTAAAAGTATATGAATGAAAAAGGAATAATTTACAGGGAGAAGACAGATCAGTAAATCCAGGCTCATGCAGTGAATCAGTCGGAGAAGACATATTATGTATTATGTTCCACACATGGACTGCTTGAACAGCATATCTGCTGCATGTATAAAAATAATACATAAAAATAATAAAGTATAATGCAATGCGTGTGTGTGTGTATGGAGTAGAAGTGGGTGCATGGGGGTCGTCAGACATTGGGGATGTATGAGGATTGAACAAAACAAATTTTTGATTTGATAAAACAAATTACAACCTAACAAAAGTGTACTTTTCAAATCGACTTTCAATCTGTTTGACAATAAAAACGGACAAAATTGTAATAATTTGTTCAACTTTCAATATAGATGTGTGTTAATACCACATTATATCCCTGTCCCATACACCAGCTGTCTATAGAACGTCTATAGTGTCTACTAAATCCTGTATATCACCAGCTGTCCATGGGTAAAAGTCCCCCTGGCAAAGAGGTCACAGAAACTGTAACATTCACCCCCCCACACCCTCCCCCACCAGTCTCTAGACACCTACCCTGTTTTTGTCTGGTTGCCATGACAACATCACAATGAAAGGTGGGTTCCTACCACCAACCCCGAAATCTAATCTAAAGCTAAACCTTTAATTCGTGCTTATGTGTACGAAACCAACTTCCTGTTTTTTTTACCTGTATAAGGCACAACCATGTACCCCAATGCTCGACATAGATGCAGTGTGCTACTCCACCCTAAAACCCTTTCAGACAACCACACCATACACTCAACCCAGTTCTGACCTGTATTCAAAGAGTTGTCATATATCGGAGTCCCATCTCGTTTGAAATTATCATTAATAGTCAGTAATGCCTTCTCAGGTGACCTATTTGAAATATACATCACTTTAAGTCATTTACATTCAGGCGTATATATGCACTTTTGAAAATCCAACAGGCATAGAAATTGATATCAATATGATATGAGTGCAGTCTCGTATTTCAATAGTCTTTTCAAACATTGCTTTCAAATAAGTCTAAGGGTGAATTATAAAGCATGACTTGATAGAAATATCAATAATGAAATGATTCGCACTGGAAAATTGTATTCTATTTTACAAGTGTATTTAAACAGAACACAGTATACTTTAAAAGCCAGCTTGTGTCAAGGAAGCAAGTACATAAATGTATACACATCCGAGATGAGTTCAATTGACGACATATTTATAATTGATGGACACATGTTAAGAAGCAATTTAACACTTAACGTCTATAATTCTTCTAATCCTATCGATTCATTTACACGTTCGTACCTTAATGAATTAAATATTAGCGGTTTCAACACTTGCATTATATTTCTTTCTCATTGAAACTGTGAAGAATTAACATACAAGAAGAAGAAAAATAACAATTCTTCATGAAATGTTATCGGCTACTTCTGAAATCAAACACGTCAACTGACGACGAACAATGTCAGAAATTCCTATTTCCTAGCTGCCGGGTGTCTACACACAGACTATTGTCTGTACAACATATACACTAACAAACTACGAACAAATAAATGTTATATCTTCGTGTGTATGATAAAAATAATAAAGATAGAACACATATTTTTGGTATAATAAGTATCAAACGTTATAACATTGGACTCATCTTTGTCAAAGTAATACACTATCGATACATAAATATAATTTAATATTAATAACCTCATTATATTCTGTAAATTAGTTATACTTCCAAATTAATATTACCAAGAATAAAAAAATCTAATCATTTTGATTTTTTCTTTTTATCATATTCTTTAGTTTACGTATTTCAGTGAGTCTGGGCATATGTATAGGTAGGTCACATTGGGTGTATGTAGATAGGTCACATTGGGTGTACATAGGTAGGTCACATCGGTGCATGCTATAAAGTCTTCTTAAAGTCGTCTACATCAAAGCTTGTGACAATTAAATAGCAATTTCACAACATCATGAACCCAGACAGTCAACCTTGAAATTTGCAATATTTCCTAAACTAAGACAACCCTGAAATTTACAATCATGTTTGTATTTAATAACTTTTTTCTCCTTACTAAACATACCCCTCAGGACAATGTACTGCATTTAAAAAAACATTGAATCATGGACTTAAATAGCTCATTATGTATGGCCTTTATGAAAGGTAAAAGATCAAAAAGATTTTTCATGCAATCAAAACAGACAAATTAGACGAAGTGCGACATATCTGATTTCAAAGTAAACGACATCCGTGAGTCTGGGTCACACTAGTCTGGTACACTGTAGTCTCCAGACATTTATCCATGGATATCATCTCTTTGCAATTAATGTAAGTTAAAGGTATATTTAATATTTAATCTCCGGAAAGATTTCATTGGCAATAGAGTCAGTGAACTACAAAAGTATGTCAAGAGGCTCATAGGGGTGGATTTAAATGTCTTTTCTTATCTATATTCCTTCACAAACAATATACAGTATCCGTGGACCACACACATGAGGAGAATATACGACATGCAACGTGTAAACAATGAGTATATAGACCTATATCCTGACATAGACATAAATGAAGTCCCGAAATACAGATTCATTTCTCGGAGTGTACAGAGAGTCATTAAAGAATTAGCTACAGCTCATAGGTGGATTCTTCTGTATAATGGTCTGGATTCGGGGTGGATTCTTACGTATAATGGTCCGGATTCGGGGTGCGCTGAAGCACAGGAAGCTCTGGGACAGACATGTGATTAAAAAACGCCGAGCTACCTGGGGGCAAGGATGGGGTTCGTTTACCAAAAACGCGGGAAAAACTCTGACCCCAGTGAGCTAATCATGTTCCCTGCCTGTCAATGTTAAAAGACGCTACGGGCGACTTTCCTGACTGTAAGGTATCGAGTTGGTGTAAAGACCTACAGGTGCTCGTCATAGGGAGTCTAGGTACCCTATCATTTATCGCGTGGCCGAACACCCTCTGAACACCCTATGAACACCCTCCGAACACTCTCTGAACACTCCCTGAACACCATCTGAACACTCTGAGAACACCCTGACTGCTGCAATGTCATGCCACACGGAATGTATATCTCTTAACAATATGTCTTTTGACTCTCCCCGACTCGCGTTCTGAAAAGCTTGAAGTGTGACAGGGTAGAGCTGGGCTGCGCATCTATCGGGCCTCCCGTTATGTTTGGAGTAGTCTATGCCGATATTTCATGCATCGTCATACCTCCCTATTGTACCTCATCATAAGCAATTCGTCCGAGGGTACGCAAGTTTTGAAAAGACATAAAATGATTTGTGCCCCCTTGAGCTCCCCATTAGCTGGCGAGATCGACGCCCTGGCTTGAATTACCCCGGGTACGCTTGATGTCCCCCAGAGAAGCAGAAAGTAATCCTGTCACATGCGATGACCAGGACATCTACACCGTTGTACCTCTCATTAAAATACTTCACGCTTCCCGTTAGACTCGGCAATCTCTCAGGAAACCAGGGCATGGGGGTCCAGCCAAGGATGGGTTAATACCTACAGGGTTATTACTTACTGGGTTATTCTTACTGGGTTATTACTTACTGAGTTATTCTTACTGGGTTATTACTTACTGGGTTATTATTCACTGGGTTATTACTTACTGAGTTATTATTTACTGGGTTATTCTTACTGGGTTATAACTTACTGGGTTATTACTCACTGTGTTATTACTTACTGGGTTATTACTTACTGGGTTATTACCTACAGAGATATTACTTATAGGGTTACTATCTACAGGGTTATTACTTACATGGTTATTACAAAAAGGTTTATTACCTACTGGGTTATTACATACAGGGTTCTTACATGGTTATTACTTGCAGGGTTATTACTTACATGGCTCTTATAGGGTTCTTGCTTACTGGGTTATTACTTACATTGTGAATACAGTGTTATTATTTAAATGGTTATTACTTGCAGGGTTGCTGCTTGCAGGGTTATTGCTTACAATAACACTATGAATTACACCATAAAACCCAGCTAGCTGGCAAAGCAATTTGGGTAATGGGAACTACTAAACATTTTGAGGGTTATTTGAAGGCAATTCTGGAACTACCATAAAAACCCGATATAACGTCTATTTCAAATTTACTCCATTCACAAATACATAAAAAATAGCTCTGTTCAATCATAGTGTTTGACATACCTACTGCATGCAGACATAGCATATGCTTATGTTACATGACAAGCTTATTTTCTATCTTAGATATCTTAGATATGAACTTGTCTGAATATTAATGATGTTTAGAAATAGAACCACTATCTGTCAGATATTATTGGGATGAACATCTTGGTTCAATATTAGCAATGACTGAACCTCCAACTGGGAATAATTGAACATCCCTAGACAGAAATGTGTCAGAAATGTGACAGAAATGTGTCATAACCACACACTTACTGTCAGAGGCTGTGGAACCAATAGGCTTAGTAAATGAAAACAGTTTTCCTTCACAGTTTGACATTTTGCCAATGCTTATCAATTTGGTAACATAAGTTACAAAATTAGTTACCTTTACCCTTAGAGACTACATGGATAGTCTTGAGACTGTATGGATAGTCTATGGTCCTTAAAACCACCAAAGCAATGAATTTCAATTGACACATTCGGATATGATGACTAAAGCTTATCCTGCTTAGACTTAGAAATATTTATATTAACATTTACTATGGCCACCAATGGTCTTGACAATACCCAATTGATTCCACACAATGTTCATCAGCATACTTTGAAACACAATATACCGCACTCAATGGTTATCTCTATCTCATCATATCCATGGAAGAATTCCTTCCCTAATCCTATGGGAGAAATAATCTTATCATTTTAGAAGATAATCAGATAAATGTTGAAATCTACCCACTCCATAACAAACAGCTGTCTTCAAATCCCATTAGAAGACAGTTTTCATAACAGACAGACTCCCAAAGATAAGCAAACAAGAAAGTTGTCCCCTTATCTGAAATCACTGATCCCTAGGGTCCCTTCAAAAGAGGCAGGGACCCTTACAGTTCTGCCTCAGACACAGGTGGGAAAATACGTTAATGGTTTTGCTTAAGATTTATCCTTCATCATCAGTGGGATGTTTGTTTACTTGTCCATGTCGTTCAGCAATACGGATAGTCTGGAAGCTAGTATTATCTGAAGTCTTCAATGAACGCTCATCTCTGAAGAATTTGGTATGACGAATACCAATGTCTTCTTAATTTCATTGTATTTGGGAAAAGCTTTGATATAATCTATGTCTTAACATTCATAAAAGTCTATATGTTGTTGTTGTTGATGATGATGATGATGATGATGATGATGATGATGATAAAGAGGAAGAAGAAGAAGATGATGATGATGATGATGATGATGATGATGATGATGATGATGATGATGATGAAGAAGATGATGATGATTATGATGTGACAGCAAATAATGATGTCATTATGATGATGACAAAGATGATGATGACAAGTGATGATGACAAATTAACATGATCCTGATCATGATGACAAATGCTGCTACTACTACTGCTGCTGCTGATGCTGCTGCCGCTGCTGAACCTTGATGATAATAATGATGACAGTGACCATTGATGATGATGACCATGATGACAATGGTGACCACACAGTTCCACGTATGGTCTGATTGATGGCCACACTGTGTACCAGACACACAGCCCATCATGGTCCCAGAGCTCTGTAATCCTCCGGCTCGGCTCAATAATCCCAATTTGGCCGACTACAACGGACACATGATGGATAGATGGATGTGGATGCAGCCTCCTCAGTATCTGGACTAACATCTAGAAACCCTCAGGCTTATCTCCTCCATTACTCAGACCACTGGACAAAACATGGCAGATCTGCATGGAATCAATGTTGAACAGTCACCTTTCTGTACTGTATACAGTATCTATTTGAGCATTGTCTTCCTTGGTTTATTTGTATCAGCTGTATCTGGGTTTCCTCTGTATCATTTGTGTCTCGTGGCTCAGTTGTATCAGATGTATCTCATATGGTTCATTTGTATCATTTGTGTCTCCTGGTTCATTTGTATCAGATGTATCTCTGGGTTCCTCTGTATCATCTGTGTCTCATGGTTCATCTGTATCATATCATCTGTATCTCTGAGTTCCTCTGTATCATCTGTGTCTCATGGTTCCTCTGTATCATATCATCTGTATCTCTGAGTTCCTCTGTATCATCTGTGTCTCATGGTTCATCTGTATAATATCAGCTGTGTCTCATGGTTCCTCTGTACCAGTCGTGTCTCATGGTTCATCTGTATCATGTCTCATGGTTCATGGTTCCTGTATATCAGTCATCAGTTCCTGGTTCCCATGTATCATACCATCATGGTTCATGTTTAATCTGTATCAGTCAGCAGATCCTGGTTCCTGTGCCTTTTATACATAATCAGTGTAGGGTTTTCTCTCACCGTTAGTAAACTATTACAAGCCTGTGGAAACTGTGTGTCTCATGTTCTCTTATAATAAATCCTGTACTGTAGTGGTATAGCAGGCTACGGTCAAGCTGAAGGTGTCTGCTGCCAAGTCGTCATGCATTAGTTATACCTATGTACACAGACCAGAGAGACCTGACAACAGCATACAGGGTCTCCAGCTGACTCAGCAACATGACAACAGGAATCCTGCACATTACTCCCCCAAAACTTTGATTTATGAGACGGCCCCTATGACAAACGATGTATTCTTACACGGACAAGATGCTAATCTGAATATGATAGTCGGGGAGCATCTCAAGTTACATCTGGCTGGTATTCCTACACATCGACAGTGACAGCTTGCCATTAGTAGCAGTCTGCCTATCTGACCCCCTGTTGCAATCTGCATCAAATCAAAGCAAATTAGGGCCATACTCGGCTTGTTTGATGCCACCAAGGGGCAGATAAGCCAGGCTGTCATCCGCCGTAGAGAGAGGGATCGAGGAAGGAGGGCCAGAGGCTATAATTACTGGTCAAGGAGCGAGAACTAGTGGTCAACGTTATCATGGCTTGACCACTCTGGCTGACCACAATGTCAAGCCTTCTCAATTGACAGGAGCCGATAGAAATAGTTATCATTTAATGACCGGGTTATGGGTGTAATAAATCTGTAACATAAATTTGATATTATGTAATACAATAAACATGCAAATAGGATTGTTCTACTGTTGTGACATCTTTGCTCTCTGATGTGATGTCATAGCATTCTTGTTATATCAGAAGACAATTTGACATTTTCTGCTTGACATGTTTATGAAGATAAGATCAATTTAGTTCTGAAATAGTTCTAGTATCATTTATAATATATCAGATTTTATGATGTGATAATGGAAAGATTTATCTCAGCATGTTATGAATGTAAGGACATGATATTTCTAAACTCTTCACAGTAGGCATCCACTGAGTTTTAGTTCTCGTCTGAAGAACGCAGGATTATCAGATGTCTGAACTACCAGATATTATCACATGCCTGAAGTACGAGGGATTATCGCATATCTGCACGTGAAGGGTTATCACACATCAGAAGTATGCAGGATTATCGAATGTCCAAAAGCAATATATTACCACTTGAAACTTCTACTCTAGTTTCCAAGTTCAAATGACTAATTATATATTAATGGCAGAGTTCTTCAGCCTTAGCAGATGTGTTATCATTTTGACCCTTGATGGATCCACCATCTTGATGTGATGCCTGTCAGAACTCACACATACATCCCATCACACTGTCACACTTGTCACACTGCATGCAGATCGTTTCTCAACTTCCCACGTTTAAGTGCAGGAGTATTCGTACCTCAAACGCCCATACTGGAGGATTTACCACAAACAGCTGTAGTCGGTCCAAGCCATGGCAACATTATAGGACCCGGTAGCAATTATACTGATAACAAACAGTCAAGACATATATAAATTATATCCAACTTTAAACAATTTTACTTTTAGTAAATCTGATGGGGGGAAAAGGGATGAATTAAAAATCACATTAAAAAGAAATCAAATTAAAAAAACTTTAAAAAAAATTAATGTGATCATGATCTGATTTTGATCCATAAAAAGCAAAATTTTAAAATTGAAAAATATAACCATTATCAGTCAGCTTAAGACTAAGTAATTTAATATTAATGTAAGTACACAAGTATTTATCTGATAATTTGAAAATTGCAGTGTAAAACTTTCATTCAACATATGTTACATGTGGCCTTCAGATTATATGTTGGCAGATCACTTTATGATTCATAGCTATGGAAGATGTACCGTACTAAACCAACATACTGGGTGTGATGCCATTACAGTATTTAATATATTTATCTCAATCTTAATTACTATAAATGAGATGTCAACTGATAAAAGGTTCATAAAATGTCATTAAGTTTAAAAACAGAGAGAAAATTGCATGGGTAGAATTAGTACTTTGCATTTAACCTAGTTTATTCTTGTCAGTAATATAATAAACACAGTGGTGATAAAGTCTAATTAGAAATGATGTATATTTTAATCTATGGAAATAATTTCAAGGACTATTTTCTTAATATACCAGGTAATTATATTTGAAAAAAGGAAAATCATTTGTACAGTATAGTAATGTTCTAGTGATTTGTACAGCTTTTAAGTGACAATTTACCATATCACTGTGTGGCAAGTGGGTTAAGTACTGTGTCCAAGTGTTTTATGTATGGAAGTATAAACAGACGTTCAATGGGCTATCCAGCACAAGGATATAAGTAGTAACAGTAGTAGTAGTAGTAGTAGTAGTAGTAGTAGTAGTAGCAGTAGTAATAGTAGTAGTAGCAGCAGCAGCAGCAACAGTAGTAGTAGTAGTAGTAGTAGTAGTAGTAGTAGTAGTAGTAGTAGTAGTAGTAGTAGTAGTAGTAGTAGTAGTAGTAATAGCAGCAGCAGCAGCAGCAACAGTAGTAGTAGTAGTAGTAGTAGTAGATGAAAAAAGAAGAAGAAGAAGAAGAAGAGGAAGAAGAACAAGAAGAAGAAGAGGAGGAAGAAGAAGAAAAACAGAAAAAGCAACAGTAGATTTTATCAAATTTAATAGATTTCCTCTAGAAATATCACTAGAATTTTAATAAATTAAATGTATTTCTATTAGTATATTTAGTATTTATTAACCTACAGCACATTGCACTATCAGTGTCGACTACGTGTCTTACAATTATTCATTTAGCTGTCAAACCACTGTAAGAGCGGCAGATAGTCATCAGTGAGTCACGACTTCAATACTAAAACTGTGCTCCAGCTGAAATGTCGACAGGTCAGGGGCTTGTACATGATCAGTTAGTGTCAAAGTGTACCAGCTAATACCTACACACTTACATAGTTACATACATAAACCTAGTCACACCACTCTGACAAGGCATCAAGGGAAACATTTATAAATTAGTCACACTCCCTTTATCAGAAGGTGAGACAGTACTTTTGTATTTAATTCAGTATTTCTCGCTGATATTACAATTGGTCTGTTAATGGTGGGGTAAGAACCTGCAGTAACTAAAACCCACAAGTCATGGATGGTACAAATGCACCATGGATGATATCTGAAGATTTAAGTGGGTAATAACTTCAAACTATAAGTGCATAGTCTGATTTTTCTTTTAGAAAATGTCTTGTTGAAGACATCAGAAATACATTAATTTTCCGATATCCATTAAATTTACTTTAGAACATTGCTGCTGGGTTATTTCCACCAATCAGCATGCAGCATTACGTGATCTCCTGCATGAACCTCATTTTGCTGCTGAACCTCGACTTCCTGTCTACACGGAGAAGTCTTCGATTCGGAAACTATAACATTCATTATCCTGACATAAATTCATTGACATTTGTTCTATTGGTCATAAGAGCTATCCGAATTCTCTGGGATGACAATAAACACCGCGATGAAAGGGGTTCCGCCACATAGTTGGTCTACCCCTGCCCACCAGAGACATGCAGCATATGCACTTGGCTGATCAATGAACATGAATATCACATCACGTCCATCTGCAAATAGCAGCATTTACATGTTGCACATTCAGTTTCTCCCCTTGAAGTCGTACAGAGACAGACAACCGTAGGATACATCAGGGTACTTGGCCACGCAGTCAGGGGACCAGTTTGCTCCTACTGGAATGACTAGAGACAGAACCCAGCTTTCTGATAGGACCAGTCCTCATCCATCTATTTGAACAGACGTATAACAAGTGACCGCCAATACGCTGTCCAAACTAAAATGATTCAGGGGTATAGAGAGAAAAGGCCTGTTAACGTACACTTCATCAATGACGTTGGGAAACAATTTTGCTTATGACAACAAGCTCTTCAAACGGAGGTCTACCCTCAAAATCACATGAAAAGCGAACACCATTGCTAATTGGCTGCCACTTGCTTTCAAAGTGTTGGATGATCAGAACCCTTCATTCTGTTGGAGACCTAACACACTCCCGTAATTTGCAATATTTCGGGAAGCAAATGTATTTGTAAACAGATAAATGACAGTCTGAAATAGAAAAAAAAAACGACTCAGAAATTAGCACCCCTTGAAAACAAAAATGGAACATTCTTAACCCATTGCTCATTTCAATATTTCGAGAACCATCATTTTCCTGAAAGGGGTGTTGAACGTGACATGGTATGAATGAAAATTTCGTTGAAAATTGATGTGAAATCTGAATGAATGATTGGGAGCCTACTTACTCCAGACCTATACACCATCACAGAAAATGTTTCTACTTGCAAGCTGAACAACTGTCAGACAGCTGACATGGTCTGGCTCTTGATGGATACAAGCCTGAGGCACTGGAGATAATGTAAAGTAAACTGGCTGTCTGCCACTGCTGTATTCTCTCAATGATTGCCTAAACTGTCAATCATTGACATCGTACATTGCAACAGATTTCGTTATGAGGTTAATCACACCCAGCATGTACGAACTATAGATACATGTAACTGAAATCTGATAAACCTTTTTTGAGATATACAATTATTTCTATTTTGAAGTCGTTAATAAAGAAAATCATTTGAAATGCAGTTTATTAAATTAATAAGGATGATTTAAATTTAAAATACTGATATACGTTATTATAAATTATTATTGTATACACTAGAATAGAAAAATGGTGAATTACAATAATAATAGTAATACTAACAATGATATAATAATAATAATAATAATAATAATAATAACAATAATAATTTGAACATTTATATTGCACCAAATACTAGCTTGAAAGCATGCCAATAAAGCTACATTATAAAACATAATAATGTGAGAATATTGACAGTGATTGGAATGGAAACCAATAGAATATCTCTATGTAAAAAATAAATGATAAAATGATAAAAAAGAAATATTCTACACTGTAGCATTGTCACAATAAATATCTCAAGGGTATAATATAGATAAAAAAGATACTACACTTACTAGTAACCTAAATACATACTAGAGCCACTAATGGAGGTGTCTGATATATATCAATTATCATATGACACATCATAAACTATTCATTATCTTAAAGTGCACAAACAGGAAACTATGTTAAACATATTCACATTTAACATATACAATCTACATTTATATCCGGTCAAACCTATTGGGGCTGCATACGTTACAATCAAATTATCTAAATCTACATCTTTACAATACATTTCATCTGGCTATCAAACACGTCTATCAAAGTACATAAAGACTTGTTACCTATCATATTATGGATTTATTGATGGTCATATTCATATTGGCTTCTGGTGGTATAAGTATGAGGGTGCCATTTGTTGCTATCAGTTGAATAGGTTAATAATGTATTTTATGAGTTCCTCATACCTTTTGCCTTTCAATCTATCCAGAAAATATATTTCTACTATTTGTACAATATCTTTTAATCATGACCAATAAATGTGCTAGTTCAATTTCTAATATACCGCATTTAGGTTTGTTAATAACATTCCTAAACATTGATGACAAACATAGATGACAAACACATTTGCTGTCTTCACATCGTGTTATCATTAGGCTTCTGATAACACTTTTCGTATTTCAGTTAATCTTGTCACTGAACCCAAATATCACTTGGAAAGCTAAATAACGCTGTCTAATTAATCTTATGCAAGAAGCGGGTTCTTATCTAACGCCTAACAAACAATGAGTCGCAGAGTCAACAATCCTGTGAACCCTTCTGGAACTAGAACCTGGGTTTCACAGCCAAGACTAAATGAAGCAGTACGTTGTATAAGCAGATCACCCCCCAGAATATTACACCATCAACCCTCCCCCTTCCCCCCACCCCTCTGGATTTGCACAAAGCAACAGTTCTCCTGCAAACGAACGAAGTAAATTTTTTTTGACTAATGCAAAATAAATTGAGGAGCTGTATCAATTTAAGACATTTTTACGAAATTATCAATTCTGATAAATGGACATATTATTATTATAAATTGTAATGTTTTCTTTAGTTGTAAAATCTAGAAAAATTGTCAACAGAAATACATGATTTATGGATAGAATTTTAATGTTTCATTCACAGATTGCCTTTAAAAATAAAACAGATGATTTTATTATTCCGCAGCTAATAAAGAATTGGCAAGAAGGATATTGAAAAGAATGTAAAAACTACTTATTATTTTTTTTTTAAAGTTTGATGTTTGTGAAAAAGAAGTGAAGCCGTTCTGTTAAGACCACAAATACGAAGGTGTCTGTAACTTGAGTCAATGACGTGAAGCTCGTACATTACACAAAGTCGACACTTGTCTCCAATCAAATGTCAACTTTGTCTCCTGATCGCTGTTTGTGACTTGTCCATTACACCAGAAAGAGGCCAAGAAAAGTAGGCAGCGTCTCGGTTCATCATGAATTAGAGTTGCTCTGTGATACAAGAGCAAACCCCGACACAAACATCTTGGTGTCTATCATGTGCGATTTATTGACAAACTCCTCCGTAATCAAACGTACATTTCGGAGTGTCGCATTTCATGTCAACTCCAGGCTCAACATACGAGAGGATATCACTGTTTGAAGTAGCAATTGTGTCTTGGAGAATCGTGAGCCACAGGCCGGACTAACAGTATTCCCAAACATCAGCACATTCAGCTGCGGAAGTAGCGAAATTAAAGAATGTCCGATCTCGTAACACCCTACTAATACTGTCATAACATGTTTGTGAATATCTAACACTAGGGTACTGTGGGTGGGTAGCGTGAACTGGTCCATGAACTACTGTAGTCCATGATGAGGTCCTTGACCAGGACCATAAGCTAGGCCATGAGCAAGTCCATGAGCTAGTCCATGAGCAAGTCCATAAGCAAGTCCACGAGCAAGTTCTTGAGCAGGACCAAGGATGTTCATCCTCTGTTTTAGTTTGAACTATCTCTGGATCCGCAGATGCTGTGTTCAGAATACAGATGTCATTTAGTAAAACATCCCCAACAATCTCCACAATAGGTTCCATTGATACTGTCATAATCCATCTGATCAGCCAACTAAACATTTCATAGTCTCCAGTGAAAAACATTAATCAGCAATAATAGGAATGGACAAAATAAAGTGTCATCTGAATATTTAATATAATAAATGCTAATAGGAATATTCGAAAGTAGTAATGAATTATTCATTAAAATATGCTCGAGGTTTCAATAAATTTAGTTTTTTTAAATAAAACAGAAATTTTATAAACAGAAATGAAAACAATTACAATAGAAAATATATATTAATAGTTAATGGTGTATTTTTTAATATAAAAAGAAAAAATACATCGATGTGAACATTTGTTGTTAAATTGATCTATAATAGAATTAGGAATCTACTCGCAAAGAGTGAATTGTGTATCACAAAGTTAAATGAGAAATGGTTATTTGTCGTGACAGCGCTAATGTTTATTACAGAAGAACGGAGAGTCACACTAATACAGCTGAATGCTCCGGGGGAGGGGTGTGAGGAGGGGTGTGTGTGTGTAGCAGAACCCAGAAAACAAGAGAGTGAGCATTAAATGAGAGGGCGAGCAGTAAATATTCCGTCATGTGAGTGGGAAGAAAGTCTAACAATCGGAGGAATCACATTGGGCACACAGACGTGGTGGATTCAAGTAGAGCTACCGTGTACCTGCACATTACATCACCCACCAGCACTTGCTTCAGCAATCAGATTGTTGATGCACAGCTCTCTAATAATGTGTACTGCCTTAACCTTTAGGAAATTCAATTTTACAAGCAATTACGGGTGAATTTAGAGAGTTATCCCAATTATAGGCTTACATTTTCTACCAGAACCCCCATCCCCAGACCTCAAACCCCCATCCTCAGACCTCAAACCCTCCTCTCCCACCCCCATTCACTTCCACCCACTCATGTACATATAGATAGGCACTTTAACAAACTTGGCTTAAAAATTTGATTCCATACACATTACATCAAAATCGGGAAAGCGAAATTACCACTGACAACCTTGAAATCCAAATGATAAGGCAGTTTCCAGAAGACTTAACTGAGGACAATGACGAGGATGTTCCTGCTATCAAGTCTGAGCTAATATACATTCAGAAAGCACTGATCTCCCAGGCCGAATACCAGAACCTCAATAGCATCCGGAGATAATATGTTTTTGACACTTTTGATATACTCTCATTTTACACCAACATTATTACAATGCCCGGCTACACCCAGGAAAGATCATTAGAGCTCCGACAGACTTTCCTAACAAATAATCTCAAAGAAAAACGCGAACCCTGGATAATTATCTTCTAAACACGTTTTCCCTTAATAGATAAGTAGATAAGGTTTTCAATTCATATTAAGTTAAGCATAAGAAAATCGCACCGTAAAAGAGTCGTTATATGTCGCACCGCTCTCCCACTGGGTGACACCCTATGGGACCCTTTAATACTAGAGCTGCTATAGTTCACACAGGTAACGTGTTTGAAAAGCGGGTTAAATCTGCTGAATCAGCAAGCTCTGTCATTCGCCAGCTGCCGTCTATAACTTAAGGGCTGGTCAGGTCATCTATTATGACATACTGCGTGTAAGAGTATAGTCAATATAGAGGCCTCTCGTCCCTTTGAATTTTCAAATATCCGTAGCATATGTCTGATGTACTTTAACCCTCACCATGCTGATGGCAAGCGGAGATGCCCTAAAGAGTGTGCCTAATCCAACAGGGAGAGTCTTAAACGGTTTATAATAAATGTATACGTGTAAAATGTATGTGTTTCAAAATTCATGCCTTAAAATGGCAAGAATACTTATGTCATATGTGCTTCTGTAACTTTGATAATGTTAAACATATTAAGCTGATCACTATCATACATTTGAGTAATGCTGCATTAGAATATGACTATGAATCGAGAAACTGAACCTGTTTAGTACCACATGTTTCTGAATTGAGAAAATGAACCAGTTTTAGATAGTACAACATGTTTAGTACCACATCTGTTTAGTACGGTACTAGATCTACTTAGTACATGTTTAGTAGCAGTGCATCTGCTTAGTACTAATTCTGCTTCATACAACAAAAAGTAACACATGTGCTTAGAACCCTGTCTATTTAATACCATATATATTTTACAATTACTGTATGTGGATGTCTGCTAAACACACAACTATGGGCTTACGAACTAATACAGGCAAATAATGGTTCATTGTAATTCTAAAATAGTTCCGACATTTAGACCCTTTCCAACAAGACGCATAGATGGGTAGATAATTATTACACCATACATGAGAAAAAACTACAGACACCCACCACAGAAATAAAACTAATCCTTCAATCTACTGCATGGCTATTTCTCTCGCATCATGTGCACTGCATTAAAGGGTAGGGTGGCTTTCTGATGCAACGTACTGTAGACTTTTTCATGTTTTCAAGGCGATTAAATAGTATGCATTCAAAATGCACTGAATATAGCTAGTTCTATCCCATACATGTGTAAATGTGTGTTAAAATAAGCTCTAGATAGCTGTTGATTTAATTAAGAATACAAGCAAGGTTTGTATGCATATGAATGGTATGCATAGCATCTGAATAGTATGCAGGTAACATGAGAACTACCGTATGCAAGTAATATGAGAAATATAGAGGTAAAATATAAAGAGTATGCAGGTAATGTGCTTAGTGAACATACATGGTAAATGTCATAGATAAAAGATTGGTCAATCACATGCATGCGTTTAAGCATCACTGCATATCTATCTTCAATTAAATAAAAGTTCAAATAGCTACTGATATATATTTTCTGGTTTTATTTTATTACATGAAGGCAATATAGTTATCACTAAATGAGCTGTATCAACATAACAGACAGCAGTAATTTAGATATCGCTCAAACCTGAATGAGACGTGTAAACTGGAGTTGCTCCCCTTTGATTTCTTTCTACATTTTTGTGTCTTCATTCATATTTCATCTCGCTGTGCTTAATGCCTTACATCATCCCACAACATTAATGGCCAGTACAGATGTACACGTGAACACTTTCTAATAAAAGAAATAATATTACACATTCCTGTGAATTATTTCTAAATTGCGATATCAATAACAAATGTAACTACCAAAGGAGTGTTATCATGGATATAATATTCATAGTTACTGTAATAAGATTAACATAAGTAGGGGTGAGAATGATACATAGACAATCATATTTCCTCTACAGGTGCACATGTCAATAATCAGTGCATTATAGTAATAAAATATTAATATATTAAAATATTAATTTTTCTTGTTTCTCTTACTTTTAATATCTGAATTCTATTATTTTCCGTCCACATCAAAGAAAACTGAAATAGCAGCAATAATTCCTGACCTACATCACAAACTTCTTCAATCTGTTTATTTACACGCGTGTGCATTTTTTCCAGCGTACATGTTTACCGAGACAGTCAGCCAGAATGTCAGTGCTTGTACGCTGAACAAATTTGACATTGTTTTTTGAAAGAAAACTTGGTTGGTCTTAACAAACTTTCAGGCCATTTGTAATCCAGATGGCAACCATTTCACTTTGCAGTTTTATGTGCCCAACAAAATTCTGAAGAAAGCAAATACTGGAGTCTGAAAAGATAATCCCCTAAATATGGTATAACACTGTTTCTTTTCGCATCCCTAGAGTTCAGTATCCAGGCGTCGGCTACAAGGCAGGCATTTATCGTATTGACTCAATTATCGATAATTTAATTACAACTATTGACCTGAAATACTTTTCAAGTTGAACAGAAAAATAAAGAGCTTAAAATATTTAAAATCCTCCAAAGGTGTTCACAGGGAAATGATTGTGATGTAACATCTGAAAATTACTTTGGGTTTTTCAATTGACTGACCCATCTTATTTGTAGTAACGGTAACATATTGTTGAGAGAGAAGAAATAAAATTGAACCAAAAATATGATAAAGCCTAAATGCATCTTCCATACTTCAGCAGTTCCACAGCAAAGCAATGTGTTCACCTAATTCCAGTGGCTGTCAGCCATCCATAAACTGTCAATCCAGATATTAACCGCTTAACCTGTGAAGCCCCGCCGCCCTAGAGACAACCCTGCCTGTGTTTGTGTGTTCGTCGCCTCCTCATGAAGGGCTTCTTTTCTTGTCGGCTTCGGTCTAGGCAGTGGAATCATTTGGCACCCAACAGCTGACTTACCACCAAGGTGCTAAGAAAGCGAGCTGATTTTTCAAAGACGTTGTCCATGGTTGTATATCCTCAAATTTGATAAAGATTGTTGCACAGGATGGGCAGTAAATTCCCAGACAGGTCGTCAAATTTGTTCTTGTTCTTTCTCCCCAGAGTGCTGATTTAAATGATTATGTCGGGGTGCGTGTAGTCTACATGTGTCGTGGGACACAGTAATATGCGGTAAGAGTACACATGGCAAGAATTTGAAAGTACATGGCATCATACGAGTACATGGCATCATATGAGTACCCTTGCCAATAATTAAAAATTACATGGCATCATATTATTACATATGGTAATAATTTAAAATTACATGGCATGATATGAGTACACATACCAATAATTAAAAATTACATGGCATCATATGAGTACAGATGACAAGATTGTGGAGTGAAGATTGCAAGGTTGTAAGAATAGACATAGTACAATAGTACACATGACAAGATTCTGTAGTACGATTGGCAAGAATTTATGATTGCATGTAGCATTATATGAATACACATGGCAAGGTTGTGTGGTACACATTTCAGTGTTTAAAAGTAAGCATGAAATATATGTTATACTACAGATGCTACAACTACTACAGATGTATATTGACAATACACATCAATCAACACTTATTCACTGATAATCCTTGAATGACATCTTCATATAATATTTTATTCCTTAAAATTAAATCTATAGATAATTCCCTGAATGAAAGTAAACCTACACATTATTCCGAAAATGATATATTTCTTTTTCACTATAATCAATAAAATTAATTCTATGGATACTAATTATGCAGGAATAACCCATTTATAAAATAGATTACAATAAATTGATTGCAATAAAAATGCTTACAATGTATATATCACTTGGGTGGCTCGGATTACAAGGTCAGTTAACATTCCGGGATGAGGTATGTGAGCAGACAAGTCAAGACAAGTCAAGACTAGGAAAATTAGCATATACATAGTATTTACTGGCTGAATGGCCTGCGGTCATTGTTGGTATACACAAACCTCCTTGGGTCAACAGCCAATCAGGTGACGAGGATCTGACCAATTAGACTCGGCAGGCACGGAGAGTAGTAACTGTCACCTGTGATTAGCGCTGATAGAAGCAAGATCAGCCAGCATGGCTGCTAATGTTTCTACTGGCCTGAACACCACAGACTGCCCTGAACACCACAGACTGCCATGAACACCACAGACTGCCCTGAACATCACATACTGCCCTGAACACAATTACAGATTGCCCTGAACACCACAGATTGCCCTGAACACCACAGACTGCCCTGAACACCTGAACACAGACTGCGCTGAACACCACAGACTGCCCTGAACACCACAAACTGCCCTGAACATAGACTATGCTGAACACCATAGACTGCCCTGAACACCACAGACTGCCCTGAACACCACAGACTGCTCTGAACACCACAGACTGCCCTGAACATCACATACTGCCATGAACACAATTACAGATTGCCCTGAACACTACATACTGCTCTGAACATCACATACTGCCCTGAACATCACATACTGCCCTGAACACAATTACAGACTGCCCTGAACTCCACAGACTGCCCTGAACACCACAGACTGCCCTGAACACCACAGACTGCCCTGAACACCTGAACACAGACTGCGCTGAACACCACAGACTGCCCTGAACACCTGAACACAGACTATGCTGAACACTACAGACTGCCTTGAACACCACATACTGCGCTGAACACCACAAACTGCCCAGAACACCACAGACTGCCCTGAACACCACAGACTGCCCAGAGCACCACATACTGTCCTGAACACAACAGACTGTCCTAAACACAACATACTGCCCTGATCACCACAGACTGCCCTAAACACAACAGATTGCCCTGAACACCACAGACAGCCCAGAACACCACATACTGTCCTGAACACCACAGACTGCCCTGAACACCACAGACTGCCCAGAGCACCACATACTGTCCAGAAGACCACGGACTGCCCTGAACACCACACACTGCCCTGAACACCACAGACAGCCCAGAACACCACACACTGCCCTGAACACCACACACTGCCCTGAACACCACAGACTATCAATACCACAGAATGCATCTCTAACCAGAGTCTTAAAATTGGTATCAATACCACTGATACCACATTCATCCAGCGGTGGTTGGAGAATTTACCAGGACAATTTACGAGAACCACGGAATGTTGGAATGGTCAGCATGATGATTAGCATGGTGGTCAGATGGACCGTCAGACTGGGTTTCCTCTGCTGGGTTTCCGATAGGGAGCTGTGTTTAGCAAACAGATGAAACCAGTCATATAGATGGTCTATAAGGTCTTGCTCAGATTCTTCCTGAGTATACCGGTCCTCAGGAGTATTTGTGATCTGAATAAATCTTTATTAGCTGTGACAATGAATGATTGAGTAGGTTTTCTTTTCCTTGGCCTTTTTTCACAGTATTCCAGCTGTCTCATTGGACTTGATATTGGTGGAAGGATAATCAAAAACAGATTTAAGGTAACTATAATACCCAAGAGCCAAAGCTAAACCTGGATGAGGTATGCGAGCAGACAAGTCAAGACAAATCAAGATTAGGAAAACTAGCTTTAAGTCAATGTTGTATTGCCATTTCAACATTATGAACCCAACCCAGAAACTAAATCTTTGCATGTCTGGATCAGTACGAGTCATGAAGTTGGGGGTACACTCCATGGCCTTGGCATCTGATGTTGATGGAAGTTCCTCAGTAGTATTGATGAAGGGCAGAGTACTCTAGAATTACCATATCTCTCCGTGGTGGCCTTGTTAGCCCTACCTCCACCAGGACAGAAAGCAGTTGTTGTCTTTATTGAGGCCACTGATGCCATTACAGTAGTGATTTTACATGTCCTCCAATCCTCTGGAATAAGCAATTCCTGTAAATGCTCATATCCTTCTCATCATTGGCAATCTTGCCGTGGCAATCGTCTGAGAATCTTGCCATGGTTAACAGTCCATCCAGAACAACTAATCTCCATGTGAAGTTATACTGTGTTTTCAACGTATCAGTCTCGAGCTCATCAAGAGGATAAGACGCGGTCATAGACGCAGTACCGCCAGTAATTACCATCAAATACGCCTCCGACATATTTCTCCAGGGAGTCGGTGTGGAGCAACTAATTGCTACATTTCCTCATTTAGCTCACTAAGTAGGTGAAAATCTACCTTTCATAACTATGTCTTAAGTGCAACAAATTTAGAGATGTACAGCATTCAATATTGTTTGACAATATATACACCACAATCGTTCATGGTTCAAGTATTGAGGTTGCAAATATACGTGTTTGTATTTATCGTGAAATCAACTTTCTATGTATCACAGTACAGCAATTTATCTGGTAATAAATGTTGAACAATCTCTCATTTGAACCATGACTGCCCACATACATTAAACAGCTTCAACAACGATTCTCAGTCAATGAACAATCAAGACCAAACTTGTCAGGTTCATGCTTGTCTTAGTCTAACAGTCAGAGGTAAGGCTTTGCTTCAGTAGTCTCAGCTGTCTGACATAGACACAATAACACAAATGATGACCTAAATGATGACCTAAATGATGACCTAAATGATGACACAAACAATAGCAGAAATTAAAACAAAAACAGCCACACAAATAACGGTAAAAACCATGACATAAATTCATACAAATTATGACAAAAGTTATGACAAAATAATTACAGGAATATTGACACTGGCAGTGACACAAATAATGAAACAATTATGATGCAAATGATGACACAGTGCCTGAGAAAGGTTTCGCCGTCTCCCAGTAGACGGAGTGAGACTTCAAGACATGGGAGTCAATCCGCCTGCACAAGTCTGGTGTAGGTGTACAATTTGCATATAGAGTATCGGGTCCAGAGTTAGACTAGCTGAGCGGTCATCCACGCATACTAAAGTATCACACTTAAACATGTTCATAGCCGTTCTGTCTATTCACTACATTCTTAAAACACAATTTAACCAGCATTTTTCCAATTATCCCGTGAAAGAACTCCATATGCAAGCCTCTGATGTTTGAAGTTAATAGTTAAATGGATTCAAATCGAAACATTACTAGGTAATACGTGAAATACTTCTGTAGCTAAAATATGTGTATTTTATGATAGAGTCTCGTTTGGCTGAAAGGCATTTATGTATACTCTGCAAGGGACATCATTGTATTAACAATAGGACATTCTTGAGAGTGAGGCTGGCACGTGTGATCATGTATCACTTGTGTGTTCAACGATAATAATTTCAACACAATTGTTCACTATTCTGTATAACAAAACAGGCCTCAGGTAACCTCCTTGCGGGGTGTCCCTATTTATGTGTAACAAAACCAGTAATGGTGATGGTAAATAAGGGTGGATTCAAACTTAGAGATCGTGAACTAAATAAGGAAAGAATTTGCTAGTCTGTATGTATGTTCAAGTGAACTGAACTGAAATGACCAGTGCCATTGAGTAGCTAGTCTAGATCCTAGCTGCTATATAAATAACTTATTATTTTTATTATTATTATTATTATTATTACTATTATTATTATTATTATTATATTTTTATTATTATTATTATTATTATTATTTATATTATTATTATTATTATTATTTATATTATTATTATTATTATTATTATATAAACCCTAAAGAATACTAGCACTCTATAAACTGTCATCATATAACATAAACTTTATTCAATAGATAGTGAAAATTAAATTCTAAAGACCACATATACATTGTGATAAATTCACTCAACAGACTGACTAGATCAAATATAACCGATATCTAACGGCTGTACAGACGAAGATAAACTGACGTTTTTGTATAGCAAAACGGGTTATTATCTCATTGGTGCAGGAAAGTCTGTATCAGGTAACCAGGTAGGCACACGAAATAACACTCAGGTATAGATCCCTGCTGGAATTTGTCCACGAAACATACGATACTGACAGCGCTAAAATGGATGTGTCAGAACTCCGTGATAAAAGAGCTCTGCATAAAGATGGGATATTATCATCGTATAGTCTGTAAACAAGTGACAACGAAACTGATAGCGATATTATTGGCACAAAACCTCTGGACTATCCCTTTCCAATCAACTATCGCTGTGCGTTAATCCTCCGCAGTGTCACTGGGTAACGGTGTAGCTTGATTTACAGATTATCAGCGACTTCTCAGACATCCTTACATATAATATTTCCGCGCTTATACTACGCATTGCTATAAGTAAGTGACGACGAAGGACTAATAGACAAGGCACTGGATTTACCAGTTAATCTGAAATACTTAACTTATAGCATTACATTAATTGTTGAAGCAATCATATAGTAAGGATTTCAACATGACATAGGTAGAGGTAATATAGGAAATTGGTATTTCACATTTTTAAAGAAATAATGATGCTATCCAGTAGATTTTTTTGTGTAAATATTTGTTTATTTGTATCATTGTTCTGGCCAGTAAGTTTTAAAGGTAAGTTTCTATCGATGCATACACACATGATTGATGCATACATACGTGGTTATCACCGACATTGCCTAGCTATAAGCAAGACATTATTTCAGAGCCAATATCTTAACCCTCACCATAAAGGACTTACTGAACTTCAGAGAGCACTGGAGGACTTTATCCTTTCTAAAAGTATCTCTAAATAGTATCTACCAAATCTACATAGCACTGCATTGGTAGGCTATCCACACTGCCGTGCAACCCTAACATAAACTACAAAATTTGACTCTTACAACACAATAGGGATTTGAGAATTGTCTTGAGGTCATTTGACCATGAAGGTCATATTGTATTGACACTTGTGGGAACAACACTTTCGTTTTGTGTTTGTTAACGTATTCATCTTAAGAAATGTTCTGAACTTCTTGTTCAGTGTAATTAGCATATCGAGTTCTGCAAACGTGTTCACATCTGCTTATAGCGGTACTAAGTGTCAATCTTGATTTCAATTGAGTAAGAAGGATATTGGATTTCATGTGTATACTTTGAAATCTTTTCAAGAGAATTCAAACAAACAATAGCATATTTTTAAAATAACAAAGGGCTCAACATATTTCCTTGTCATACCCAAATGTTGAAGTATATTTGACAACTTAACTTTCCAAATGAAGACATAGCATGCTACATCCATGTAAAGAAGGAGGTAAGCAGGTCCACAACCTTTTCAAATGGTGCAGTCTACATTCACATATCAATACACTTAACTTATTTGACCTATTGCGATTGTATTGTAGAAAAATATTGTCTGGAAAATTAATGTTGTCTACCCTACTTATATTTCCATTTAGTCTCCATATACTATTACCAACTGTACTCAGCTAGTATTACTTTGATAAATTTGGACAATAATAAGTCTCTGAAATTCAAGGTATCCAATTACATTTAGGATAATATTATTAAAATATTACTGAGCTGGCTATCAGTTACCGATAGTAAAAGCTATCCCAAATTGAAACATTTTCAAATTCTGCTAACAGCTAAATTCTTATATCTCTTACACAATAGCGGGATTAAATGTACTTGTTATGCCAAGTAAGGAGGAAACCGTCACATATTGCAGGTCAAAATAAAGTGTATACATAAATTATATACTTTAATCCTTGCACATACTGTACTTGTATAATATACCTTTATAGCTAAAGGTTCAAGCTTCCATGCTTCTAAAGTAGATATATTGCTTACCATCTCGTTCTATTTTAGTTATCATATAACCCAAAGATTCTATGTCTCGGTTTTGTTGACTCAAATTAAAATGTTGTTGTTTCTTTTTGCTTTCATATCCATGACACAACCAGAATGTTCTATGAAGGAACAATTCATAGCAGATAGGAATACTAAATTCTGAGCGTACTTTCAAAACTGAAATTAACCACCCCAAAAAAGTACCTGAATGTGACTTAGTACATGTAACCTCCAATACGAGATGAACACGGTTATATATGTTCAACCCAAATTATGCTCTTAAGAGCTCAGTTTTGTAATCTGCATCTAAGATCTCAAATATATACTATTACCAAACCCAGACCTCTGTGTTGATTTATGTACAAGTAGACATTCCCCTAGGTAAATGGGTATATACTGAACATCAGATAAGCGATACCCCAGCCCCTCTTCTACCACTGATAACAAGAAGAGATCACGTGGACGTTCTAAAAATTGAAATTTTTTGTATGACATATGACTTAACTATGTGAACATGTCAAAACCTATGAAATATTCAAAAACTTCAGATAGTTATCAAATTCATGTCAAAACAGAAAGCTATACAATTCATGTAAAGACAAGAGACATTGAATCCATGTAAAAACAGTCATCAAATTCAGATGTTAACAAAGAAATGAAAGCAAAGAATATCACCTTTTACAAAACTTTCTCTTAATTCCTATTAATTAATTCCTTAATAATTAACTCATCAGTTAGGGTAATAATTAGTAGCATTAACAATACAGTCAATAATGCAGAGTAAAATGTACTCTAAATGATAGATTCTATGAAAGTGGGCTCATTCAGTCAAACGTACAAGATATGTACTCTAATGATAGATTCTATGAAAGTGGGCTCATTCAGTCAAATGTACCAGATATGTACTCAAATGCATAGTCATGCTACTTCAGAATAACAAAGTCCTTTTTTTAAATTTGAAATCGTAAGGAAAGATACATGAAAGTAATGTCACATGAGTATGAGTATATATTTTTTGGAGGAAAATGTACGATGTAAATTCTTTGGGGGAACATTTTTCCTGTAAACAAAGGTAAGACGGAGTTACACATGGATCACTAACCGACAGAAGCAGTTTATCTATTGCGAGGGATATGATTAGGAAAACACTTCCTTATGTCTGGCTGTATGACGGTAACTTGACAACTAATCCCAAGATAGACTTTGAAATACAACTCTTAGGTTCTCGCTGTAGGATGTACTATCATGTGGATATCAATGTAACAGTTGTACTGAGAAACAGCGGTAAATGTGTGTAATATCACCCATATGTACTTTACTTGAAGTGCAGTATTCTGTATAATTTGTTAACCTCTGAATTAATTACAATATTATTGAATAGAATGGATATACAACAAATTATAGTACATATATATTGGTTATTACTATCATTAGTAATGATTAATTGAATAGATATTTTTCAAATTTTTAGATTGATTGAAAATACACAAATTAGAGGATAATTGGTTTAATGTGATAACTCTCCTCTTACCCCACCTTACCTCCTAACAACCCCACCCACTACACCCCACGTCTGATATCAATGATCTGTTCCTTTCCACTACACCCCCACCCAGCACATTAACCCCTGAATACCCCCCAAAACCCCCAATACCAGTAAGTCATACATTTTAGTTTATAAAGACTATATTTTCCTCCTGTCTCCAGTTCCTATACATGTAGGTGTACAGGAAACTACTATATCTACATTCTTAGCTACATATCAAATAAACATAAACAAACTTCCTTGTGAATTAACATCCTGCGTGCCTTCATAGAAATCTACATGGTGATCTTTAAGATTATTTATAGCATTGTATAAATTTACAGATAGGGGTCTATATCTTGAGGGGGAAATTCAGTAAAAATATATATTATCTGATGATGAATGTAATAAGGCCACAAATGTCACATAAAATATTGATGTTCAATTTTGCATACAATATCAGAATAATGCCTTTTACTAAAAATCCCTCTCTATTCAAGTCTTCAATATTTCACCTATGAGTATTGGTAGTGATATCAAGTGGTAATCAATTGTTACACTAACTGTCAGCTGGAGACCCTTGTGTTGTCCAATACTGACTGGAATGCCCTTCTACACACCATCTCAAGCCCATTACCCTCTACACACCATCTCAAGCCCATTACTCTCTACACACCATCTCAAGCCCATTACCCTATTCACACCATCTCAAGCCCATTACCTTCTACACACCATCTCAAACCCATTACCTTCTACACACCATCTCAAACCCATTACCTTCTACACACCATCTCAAGCCCATTACCCTATACACACCATCTCAAGCACATTACCCTCTACACACCAGTCCATTACACACATTACACACATCCACCAGGGTTGCTTTGTGGAGATTTATGTCCGTAGTAAGTCACTTTACCTCATTAAGTGTTAATGTTAATTGTGGCAATCAGTTGGCTTGCTGCTTGGTTATTACACACTGACAGCTGATCTGGCTTAGAGGCTGGAGCGTCGGGGTACACTTACAGTACACTTAGAGTATTGATGACAGTACACTTAAGAGTATTGATGACAGTACACATATAGTATTGATGACAGTACACTTAAGAGTATTGATGACAGTACACATATAGTATTGATGACAGTACACTTACAGAGTATTGATGACAGTACACAGATAGTATTGATGACAGTACACACAGAGAGTACTGATGA
>JAVCKZ010119232.1:0-22553 GCA_034780755.1 Lepetodrilus elevatus | reverse complement strand
GGGTCCATGTTGGACCCCGCGTTGTATCCGAATCTGCGGTGCATCGAAGGGCGTTATATCGAGGGAGCACTGTATTAATTGTATCTGAGCCAAAGGTGCGACAGAATTGAATTCATCGCATATAGGCTTTCTAAAGGCTATACTTTGCAAGAGCTGCAAATGTAATGTGAATAAATAAATAAACATTGTGGGATAGGTAATGTGTTTAATGTTACACAAGAGGGGCATAAATCTTAAAAAACACTTTAGGATGTGTTAATTGGTTTCTTGTTTTATGTTGCTGCAGGAGTATTTTGCCCATATGCAACATCGTCGTGTATGGGTGAAGGATTCTGGGCGTGATGTAAAACAATAACTCACTCACCCATATGAAACATGAAAAAAAAAACATATGCGAAAACATAAAAGTGATAGATCACCTTGAAAAACTTTGGATATTTGTGTGTGTGTGTGTGTGTGTGTGTGTATGTATGTGTGTGTGTGTGCCCATGTGTCGTATGTGTGTGCGTGCATGTGTTATGTGTGTGTGTGCGTGTTATGTGTGTGTGCACATGTGCTGTGTGTGTATGTGTGCGTGCATGTGGTATGTGTGTGTGTGCATGTGTTATACATGCGCATATGTGCATGATCGCATGTGTGTGTGTATGTGTGTGCATGCATGCACGTAAATGCTTAATCGAATGGACTTCTCCTTCAACCAGTGTTCATGTACTACTAATGCGACACTCGTAATTATAAAGTATCGTCCAACAATGGCACATTAACAAACAATACTCCCCAGAGTCAGATGTGATTAAAACGGCATATTGCCATACAATCCCGCACCATAGTTAAGCCTAACTGCCCGCTTCATTACAGAACATCACAGACAAATGTTTATTCTGCACGCAATTAGTAAGGGAGTATCTACTTATTGCCGGACAATTTCATCAAAACAATTTTGATTATCCCCACGAGCGTTCATTGTTTGTGTATTCCATGCTATAGATGCCACTCCGTTATCAATATCTGGTAAATAACACTCGTATTTCCACCCAATTGTGTCTTGTAAAAGATGCAGAATAACCGATTCCGCCGTTGAGCCGTGGATGTATGCGAGTAGATAAAAGGACGACCGGTTCACTTTTAATAATGAAGCTGGTCAGAGGCTGGTCAGTTGTCCAGTCGAGCAAGACATGAATTCATCGATAAATTGCCGATATCGTCTGTCGAACTACGATGCCGGCTGTTAAGTGGAGGGGGTGGGGGTGGGTGGATGGCTGAGGGTTTGGGGTGGGGTGGGTGGACGTGTGTAGGTGCTGATATGTCAATAATTAGTGTGACCTCTACAGACTTGGATCAACATCGTTGTCAGATATTCTGCCTCATTTCACCGAGACTGTTCATGTGTAAGTGTGTGTGTGGTATGTTTGGTGCTGGTGTGTGTTTTACATGTGTGGGTATTGTGTACATGTGTGGGTGGGTGGATATAGCATACATTGGGTGGATGTGGGTGTATAATCAATTATCCTCTATGATATGATATGATATGATTCCCGCAGCGACGTTAAACTCCATATTCATTCACTCACTCACCTCTATGATATATATCATCTTATACCATGGAAGCTTTATTTCTTCTCATATATAATAACAGTGTTCGAAATAAGTGAAAATAATAATATGTCACCCCATTTTGAAAAGCTGTTTTGTACAATGCTCCCTCGATATAACACCCTTCGATGCACCGAAGATTCAGATACAACGCAGGGTCCAACGTGGACCCCATTTAAAAAAATATATTAAATTTAAAAATATTTTTTCTCCAATTATATTCGTTGATATAACGCAAGTATTATAACGCGGGTGGCATGTCATGGACCCACAATTCAGCGTTATATCGAGGGAGCACTGTATTAAAATTCTGTATCAAAACTTCTTTATCAAAACGTCTGCATCAAATTGTATTTCAGTACTGTCCTGAAACAGTTCTGCATTGAAATCTATTGTAGTTTTTCAATGGAACATTTCCGTATTGAAATCTTTTGTAGTTAAAACTGTTCTGCAATGGAATTGTTATGTATTGAAACTAAAGCTCTGTGTTAGCTTATTGGTGTAAGAACTTTACCAAATTTCCCCAATCCTTTTACTCAAAGGTTCCACATGTCCTATGAAATGGTCCTAATGTCCTAATGATGACTAGTATATAATTAACTATATATGTCAGAAAACATACATGATTGGAGTTTACATACATTTATTCCATCTCGTAGCAAACAGTTGACAATGTTATCAGTTGACAGTTGACAATGTTATCAGATTCTCAAAAATGATGACGTCCTTGAAAGACGATATGTCTGATCTCGCGGCACACTTTGCACAAGTGGTCAAAGTAAATATGACAAGCCCTGCAGTCATGTAACTGATTGTGAGTGACGACATGTGACAACGCGCGACATCTTGGCCATCTCGACATGTCGTTATCGACAGTGCTCATCAGCAAAGTATTACTTAATTGACATGTAAAGTTTAGACGACGGACCAAGTCCTCGTTTAGTTTGACAAGAGTTACTATTCTTGTTCTCTGTGTCGGAACTTGTCAGAACTTGTCGGGGTGTGTAACTTGTCTCCTGTTGCACAATAAAGGTCAGGGGACGACATTGACATGTTGACAAGTTTCCGAGACGATGGTTTTTATTTCTTTTTCATTTTGTCTGATAAATATTTTGGATACGCTCTCATGAAATTCTCGTATCCTCTACGTGACCTTGACCTTAGCTCTTGTGTTTGTTTTTTTCGCTGATGCTACGAGTGCGCTGCGGTCTCGCAGTGAAGGAAACTTCATGTAAGCCCTGGACCAATTTACTAAAATATGTCTTCATAATTAATATTATATCTATATGAAGATACGGTACTTCATTTTAATTACCATATTCAAAAGTCCCAATTTATTTACATGGCATTTATTATTTTTTACTACCGGTATTGCATATTTTGATATTGTGAATTAATATCTGATTAAGTTGATATCAATCGTCGCAGTCGCAAATGGGTGAAAGATTCCCGCAGCGACGTTAAATTCCATATTCACTCACCCGTTGATATCACTGAAAATATATGTTTTAAATAATCCAAAATTGTATTTAGAAGTGTTCATGTGGGAAGCTATTAGTAAGATTCTGCCAAAGTACAAAGAGGTAAAAAATAAATCTATTTTAAGATATGTTTATGCATTTTAAAATGTCAGTCCTTATCATGAACCTAAAGTACTGCTCATTTCATGCCATAATATGGGCCAAAAAGAGCAATAACATATTCTTTGTTGAGTGTAATTAGGGGTCTGGTTTAATGGTACTAGAAGGCTTTCAAAGAGAACGGGCATCAAATTGTTTCAGATCTGAGTTACGATGGCCATGTCAGTTGTCATGAAAACAGTATGTTTCGTATCATGGGAAAATTACATTTCTCGTTAAGGCAAATTAATTACATTCTATTGTCTTTGATCTGAAATCGAATCACAATAATGCCAGAAAAAGTTATTAAGTGTCCAGAATGAATTTTGAATTCAATGTCCACTACAAACCTAGTTTCTTCTCAAATGATAATGATTTGGAATTTAGTGTTTTCAAATGTTGACTTTTATATACGGCTAGTCACATAATATGGAGATACATGGGTTGGGACAGATTCGTGTTGGACTAGTGATTGGATAACTACTTATTACTGTAAATCATGAAATTATCGCGAGCAGAATATTAATGCGAAAAATGCGACCACAGTATTGTCGCATTTAATTGCTGCGCATTAAAGGTAAGACTGGTGAACAAACATGAATGGAGACATGGCCGTTCGCATTTTATTGGTGACGCATTCATTTCGTGATTTACAATATTTACAAATTCATTGCCTACTATACTATACGCACAACTTTTGTAATGTAGTTTCATGATAATTGTTGCAATGAAAAGATTGTTATCTATTCTGGTCAGGATATGGTGATATTCTGTATTGTTGCTGACGTTACAAGTCTATGTTGTCGTTGTCGTTAATAGTATTCTCAAAAATTGCTGAACTACTTTGTACAAATACGATTTACAACACCACTCACTTACTCAATATTTTTAGAATTATCTTTTTATGTTAATAGATTTAATGATTGTCTTCTACATACACGCATGCACACATACACACACACACACACACACACACACACACACATACACACACACACACACACACACACACTTGTACACACACACTTGTACACACTAGCTTACACATTCACACACACACGTACACACAAGCTTACACACACACACACAATACACACACACACACATACACACACACACACATACACATACACACACTTGTACACCCTAGCTTACGCATACACACACACAAGCATATTCACACACACAAACACACACATATACACACACACAGTGACACACATACACACACAGTGACACACATACACACTCACATACATGTGTACTCACACTACACACACACACAAATACAAATAAAATATCTTTCAAATCACAAATAAGTATCATCGCCAACACCTCAGTTTTCACTGCAGACATTCCTCTTGTTGTTCACGTCGCTCTTAGCCCCTCCAATAATTGGGAAAGAGTAGAATTCTATCGAGTTACACATCCAATGTATAATGCATAAAGCCACTCAAGACTATCATCCTAATATCATTTCTCCATAACGGCCTCATGATATACTCTCGCTGTCCATCAACCTGCCGTCGGGTCACATGACTGCCGAGTGTGGTCATGTGACCGCCCAGTGTTCGGTGGTCGACCCCTTCCGTAAGTGCTTGACCATTAATAAGTTGTAGGAAAATGGTGAGACAGGCTTACGGCGGAATTATGTGGATTTAGTTCCATGGTCGTCTGCTGATAGTTTCTGGTGCCACACAAGTGCAACGTGGTGGAAAGTATATGACAGGAATATGGTCGCATCTGTCTTACGATTTTAACCCTCTTCACATTTTTGTCATCTGGAGATGCCCATTTTTTTATGTCAGCCTAAAGAGTCTGAATGATTTCCTACTTAACTTCGAGACGAGAGAATACTAATGATGTCCGTCTTAACCTTTTTCCTCCTAATGGCAACTTGAGGTGCCCATTTTGAGGCCAGCCTAAAGAACATGAAGGAATTCGTACTGAACATTGGGGGCCGATTCGTGAAATGTTTTTGCGATTTACGACAATCTTATAGATTTGTGTAGTAGAGAAATGAAAATGTTAGACTGTCATTGGTTAAGAAGATTGTAAGAAGGTTTTGAGAATTTACCTCTCCTTATCACCTCCCCCCACGTCTCTTCCATGATTTTTTAATTAATGTTTTATGTCGCGGCGGGAATATCTCACCCATAGGCGACCCTTTTGCATGAATATTTGAGAATAATAATGTCCATTTATGATGCGAAATGATGCTCAAAATCATGTTCAAAGCGCTACTATGTTATCACCCCAATCATTAGATCAATGTGCACTTATTTTACCTTCTCAATTCCCTGGGGATCCTACAACCCAAGTCCATGACAATTACTACCTCTCCTGCCGTCTACCTCACATCCCACCCGTCTACCCCTGCCCATCAATTTCTTCACACCCCGTCCAATCCACCCCGTACATCAATTTCTTCACACCCCATCCAATCCACCCCACCTATCATTTCTCTCACCACCCACCATCGCAATTCTAAATGGCAATTCTGATTTTCAACAAGTTAACATTTTTTTCCCCCAGAGTCAATTCCTTCTCTTCCTATGTGGTCTTAACTGACATTCAAACTGTCAAGAATTTTTCTTTATCTTCGTAACTTTAAACTTTTGCAATTTTAAGAATGTACTCTTGCATTTCCAGATCTCAATTGTGTCCTAACTTACTCAACAATGACAGGAGACATAATGCAGGAATCATTCTGATATGAAGTTGGCGTCCATTTTGTTTTTTATTTCCACGCACAATGGAATTCAGCTGCAGACCCGAATACAGGAAGCCAATTGTCCAAATGAAGCCTCGGCCAATGAATGTCGTCCTGGCAGCCATAAAACCAATGCGTAGAAAAGTCCTATCACAATAAACATATGGATAGTGACAGTTTGAATGCATGGCGACTTCGAAACTCTACCTCAATCCTTCTGGGCTCCGAAAAACTGTGTTTCGCTAATCCTGTGTTGTCCCAAATGAGGGGAAATTCTCACAGAGTCATGAAGAACAAATTCACCCACTCAACTTTCATCCCATGGTTGCATTTATTCATCTTTTGTGCTGCTGACTGAAGTTAAATGTCACTCGCTTCCCAAAGATTCCCGCAGCGACGTTTAAAACTCCATATTCACTCCCAAAGTTCCAATTCCCCCTACAACCCCAACCCTCCACCCATCTACCAAACTAACCATTTATCGAACTTTTAACATGGCATTAACTGTTTTATTTCAATGTCCCAGTATCACGGTGGTACACCCACGACGATGTCGCGGTGACACACTCAGGACATTGCACCATTATCTAAGAGAATGTAAATGGCATTTATGTGAAACATGTTTAATTATCTTTCTTCATTTGACTTTTTTTTTGTAAAAGATTTCTGCTGTGACCGTAGCCCTTTCCGTACCAGGAGCATATTTTTACGTACAAAAAAACCCACCTCTTGAAAACCAGTAAGCGCAATAATAAGCGCTGGCTTGATACACTGTATCCCTGATAGCATGTTTTTCCTCACTATGAAAGTTTTGTTAATTTTGTTCCAACACAACCTTCCCTCTGTGGCTTTATCAGCATCACCCGTTGTTCCTGTGTTTTAAACTTTAAACTTTAAAGATGACGTTAAAAGCTTCTATCTTCTATCTGTGACATGATATTCTAAGTGAACTAGCACTATAAAAACTGGTGGAAATCCAGACTAGTCAAACAGTACATATGCATGCAAGTCATGATATTAGTGAAAGATTCTAGAAAGTGACTTTAAACCCCAAATCAACAATTAAAGTATCACTACCGCAAAACTGTAATATAAGTGAAAGAATCTTGAAAGCAGGTATAAAACCCCAATTTACATAAATAAATAAAAAGTACATGTCCCAGACTATACTGTAACCAGGTCAGAAACTTACCTTTAAAACTTTCTGGCCCGAATAATGATACAAATAACAAATGTTAACAAAAAACATGAATTTCTACTGGCTCTTAGGATACCTTTAGCATTGGGAGAAATGTCCCCGGCCCGCGGTAATTTCGAACACTGCATCTAGCGGTCACAAGAAAACTAAAGAGGAAAAGTCTGTAGCATCCTTCATGATAAATGGTTTTGTTTATGTAACGCAATCTTTCAGTATCAAATTTGTTTTTCATCCTACCCCATATCTTCCTTAACATCTTGGAGCTGGCTCCTTTCTAGCTGTTCTGTCCGTACTTTCTGTCCGATGCACTGTGCAGTGTTGATTCTTGGTAGCTGCACATGCGTCGGACAGAAAATACACACAGAACAGCTAGAAAGGAACAGCCCCCATCTCTGCTATCTGTCTACTGCCCTTCACACCAATTAATGCCACTAACCAGGAGAAGAAGAAAAAACACGACTATCCTGTGGGTAATGGATGTTTGTATATCTCATGTTTTTAGGACCTTTACTTATCTGTTAAGTCCCGAGACAAGTCAATCTTTGGTGTTTGTATAATCTATAACACACACCATTAAGGTTAGCTAGGGTCTACCGACTTGTGACACTTTTAACCATTGTGCACTTTTAACCATCGTGCACCTTTAAACATTGTAAGATATATACAGACTTTTGATCATAGTCACAGACATGACACTTTTAACCATTATGAGATATACAGACTTATTACACTTTTAACCATTATGAGATATACAGACTTAGTACACTTTTAACCATTATGAGATATACAGACTTAGTACACTTTTACCTGCAATGAGATCGACATACATGACACTTTTAGCCTTAGTGAGAAATGCAGACTTAATATAATATGACACTTTTACCTGTTGTGAGATCTCCATTCTTGTGACACTTTTAACCGTAGCGAGATCTACAGACACGACACTTTTAACCATGGTGAGATATACAGACTTATTAAACTTTTTTTAACCGTAGCGAGATCTACATACTTATGACACTTTAACCCTCTCCCTGCTGAAGGTGACTTAAGTTGCCCGATCACATGCAGAAATAGAACACTTTGATTTTATTCAGCAGGGAGAAGGTTAACCATGGACAAGTAGTATCTCCAATAGTGTTAACCATGGACGAGAAGTATCTCCAATAGCGTTAACCATGGACAAGTAGTATCTCCAATAGCGTTAACCAAGGACGAGTAGTATCTCCAATCCTGAAGAGTTCCACATATTTGCATATCCATTACCAATCATCACAGCAGCTGTGGAAGAAAATTATCGCTCTTAAAAGTTTCGAAAAAAAACTTGAAATTTGTAGGCATTGGATTCAACTGCTGTTTGATTCATTTGCAGATCTAGAAAAGTTTATCTCTGAGTCAACTCTTTCCGGTAGACATCACTTTCCGGTAGACACAGCTTGAAGCCATTCGTTTGCATGGCCACAAACACAACAACCATGCACACTGCTTTGATCGTCAATTCCAATTTTTCAAATACCGTGATGAATTGAACAGGCTGTCAACATTGCCCTCAGCCTATCCCTTTGTCTGCTGCTCAGTTGTGTGAATGAAATATCATTCATCGATTCCTACTGATAAATTATTGGGCTGAAAGATACCCAGGGGGGACAAGGATTTCTTTTGAACTTTCGGCAATGATATTTCACGAAAAAAATGTAACATTAGTGCCATTTTAGCATCAAAATAATGCAGATTTGATGGAATATTGCCGTGCGCGGAAATTATGCAATCAACTTTCATTTTGAATCTAAATCAAATATCAAAGTTGCAAATGACAAACTGGACACATCGTTATTGGATATTAAATATCTGAACGGACACTTCAAAGAAAGTGATGGTGCTGTTTCGTTCTTGTTTAAACAACAAAGAATATTGTTTAGCCAAAAGATTCTTGACTGAAGATAACACCATTAGTCACTCTTACAATGGCTGAACATCGCGATGTGGTGCTTTTCTCAAATCTTCCATGAAGTATTTCAATAATAAACCATGTTTACAGTTTTTGTCTCATGGTGAGTGAGTGAATATGGAATTTAACGTCACTGCAGGAATCTTTCACCCAATTGCGACTATTTTTGTCTCATGGTAATTTGAAGGAAAACATTTCAAATATAATTAATTTCAATTATGGGTAGATTGGCCACTTGAATGTGAGTTGTCTATCCGGAGGCTATGTTACAATGAGTGAATATGGAGTTTAACATTGCTGCAGGAATCTTTCACCCATTTGCGATGAGACTATGTTACAGTGACACCAGTATCCCTGGAAACATATTTCTTTCTACTCGATTACAGATTATAAAATGTGATTTTCCATGTCCATTAACATTTTCGAAGGCCCATGTGAAACCAACATAGCTGCTCCTAATATCATAACATTTGCTACGTAGTATAGAACTGACACCACATTCTTGCAGTATTGATCTCAATTGCCACAGATGCCAAGAACTCATATCCAATTTCCAGAATTTGGATGAGGATATTGTATAAATTGAATTTTCATAGATGTGTAATCAACTGTTACCTCGATATTAACCCTCCCCCTGCTGAATGTGAGTGAGTGAATGTGAGCTGCAGGAATATTTCACCAATTTGCGTGCTGAATGTGACTTAAGTTGCCTGATCACATGCAGAAATAGAACACTTTGATTTTATTCAGCAGGGATAAGGTTAATAGAACAGATTCATTTGTAAGGTGAACTTGCCTGTTCAAAGTGAGTAGAAGTACTAGTAAGTGAGCGAGCTAGCTTGGATTTTATATCGCTTATCACAGAATTCCAGCAACAGTGTAGAGATCTGCTCTTGTTTGTTCGTTAATGAGAGTTTAATGTGTTTCGTATTACGTATAACATCTTGAATCATCATAGATGCCTTATGTTTAATATGAGGCCCCTACTGTGTAGGTCAAATCATTTTCACCCTTCTAGCATAGCATCTTCCTGGTCTGACAGCTCGGCGTAGTGTAAACTCCATACCCAGCCATCCTAGTGTCAGAAGGAATCCATGATGAGGCTGCTCCTTTCTAGCTGTTCTGTCTATACTTTCTGTCCAACACATGCACAGTTACAAAGGATCAACACCTCACTGCGCATGCGTCGGACAGAAAGTACAGACAGAACAGCTAGAAAGGAACAGCCCCCATGTCAGTAATTTTAAAGCTGGCTATCATATACTGACTCCCTACACTGGAAAGATACCTTTCCCATAAACATATCAACTGTTATCTCTGGGTATATGTATAGTTAACATAATATAGTAATGGTAATAGTTTCTATCCAAAGGTTAAGTTTAACAACTTTCTTGCTTTTAGATTGAAATGCCATGAATGGAAAGCATTAATACCGAATTTTGAAACATCAAAGATTGCCACTATGACTTGAGAATTAGGGGATTCTAGGAAATGAATGTAAACATATTACATTAATTATTGAGCAATTTGTCATGCATTGGTTACCCAAATGGGTCTATATATTCTCGAAACGTTCTTATGACAATCTTAACGATTCTTATAGTATAGCTATGAACTGTTCTTAGGCTAAGAAGTTCATAACAAGTTAATATTCCACATGCCCTCAGTGTTGGGCAATAGTAACTTTCAACACCAGGGGTGTGTTCAATCAGCTTAGGGCTCAAGTAATCCGCTTAGCTAAACTGGTTCCCTGTCTCATGTACGGTTCATGCGACTCTTGAGACAGTGGCTAGTTTGGTAAGCTGCTTGCAAGCGCGTGTGTCATTGAATGCACCCCAGGTCAACCTCCTACAAGAGTATGACTCCCGGATCCCGCCAACTGGCAAACTGACAATCTCAAACACAGATGAACCGACAGCATCACTATCTCTCATTTCAATGAATTACAACCGTTCTCTTCAACGATAAAAGAAGGAGCGGCAAAAATGTATTACATCATCAAAGTGTTGCCATGATCGAATACATAAAAATCTGTCTGAAGATATTTATCTCCCTTCTCTATTACAGATTACTTCCATCTAATTTCCATTCCATAAAACCTAGCGCAACATTTTAATTAAGTTTTACACGTTCTATTTCCCGACCCTGTAAGGAGACTGCAACGTGTGAATCTTTGCAGGACAGCTTGGTAAAACAAAACAAAACATCACAAAATCTTAGTCATAAACTGCGTCCATCTATCATGTAAACTTGATGGAAACCACGACTGTGTCACGATTCCTCCCTCCGCTTCAAAGTTATTTTTTAGGATTAATCCAGGCCACAAATTTCACTGCTACTAAAACTCAGCGCCCACTTGCAGCAATAGCCCGTCCTTCCCGCTGTCCGGCGGGACCATCAAACAGTCCGGCGGGACATAAACACCCAGGAATTATCATCTTGACTCAGATGCACATCACTTTTCATTGCCGGCACGTCACAATCCACGCTGACCTCTGACCTCACGTTGGTCCACAACGCACCAATGGCAATCCCCCCCAGAGTTAACTGTTTGTATCTGTGTACAGGAATTAGTCATGATTTGTAATTTCACTAGTGGGACACATAAATTACTGCATGATTATGATAGGGAACTTTACAGATGCGTGATAAATCAGATGTTCCACATTAAACTCCCAACGACGGTTGACACTCATCGGAAATGAGCTGTAGTTTTTAACTAGGAAGTTGGAGACATTTCTAATTCTTGGTAATTTGAAATCTAAGAAGTATGATTATTTGATATATCATAAAAAAAATATCTAACTAGTTGGATTAATAAATCTGGCTAGTAGAATGGAGTGAGTGATAATTATGGTATCTAGCATCGCTGCTGGAATCTTTCATATAACATTATGTTGATTGTTCATTGGAATAAAATTATTAAATACATATATGATATGATACAAATTTTCAAAAGAATACAAACAACCCGAAACAAGCTTGTCATGTAATTATACACAGGTAATTCTGCCTAAACTCTATTTTAAAATGTAAAATAAATAACTACTGCCACACAACTCTTGTTCAATTTTTTATTTATTTTTTATTTTATTTTTTTGAAAACTAAAATTAACCCCTGAACCTGTGTGCACTATGAACATGATGAATGGAAGAAATATCAATTCCAGGTTCTAAAAGTAGAAGAGTCAGCTCTCCGGCTTTGTTTGACTTTAGCACCTTTGGTGCAGAATGTACCAGCCACAAACTATCCCGGAGTCTGGATTAGCGAAGAGCGATGAGCGATAGCATCGCCTCTTCCTAGTTACTTGCACAGATGACTGGAAGGAGGAATATATTCCTGAAGGAATCAGGATCAGCCTGGAGATAAGGCAACTGTAGGAGACATCAGCCTGATAGCAGATCTCCAGCCTTTGAAACTGCTATCCAAACTGCATCCTTGCCCGTTACATCTGTTCACAGAAATAATAGTTTCTGAAAACTATACAAAGAATGGATTTTTACTATGCCAGAAATATTTCCAGGCATACATATTCTTGATGTTTCAAATGTGTGCACGTAGTTCTATTGTAATAGAGGCAGGGTTAGAACTTGGCCTGAATAATGATATAAATAACAAAACATGGACATTTCTACCAGCCCATAGGATACCTTTACCCATTATGAGAAATGGATGTGGCTGTCAGGCGAGTAGGAACCTCCAACCCTGTAAAGGTGAAAATATAATATCTGGAAATGCTGCACTAATGTTATCTGTACCTTGGCACCATGCTATATGCAGTACTTGTATCTTGCAATGCTATTCACAGTACTTGTACCTTGCAATGCTATTCACAGTACTTGTACCTTGCAATGCCATTCACAGTACTTGTACCTTGCAGTGCAATTCACAGTACCGGTACCTTGGCACCGTGCTAGTCACAGTAATAGTATCTTGCAATGATAGTTGCAGTACTTGTACCTTGCAATGCTATTCACATTACTTGTATCTTGCAATGCTATTCACAGTACTTGTATCTTGTATTTGCAATACAATTCACAGTACCTGTACCTTGGCACCATGCTATTCACAGTACTAGTATCTTGCAATAGTATGCACAGTACTTGTACCTTGCAATGCTATTCACAGTACTTGTATCTTGCAATGTTATCCACAGTACTTGTATCTTGTATTTGCAATGCAATTCACAATGAGTGAATACTGAGTTTAACGTCGCTGTGGGAATCTTTCACCCATTTGCGACGACTGTAACGGTACCTTGGCACCATGCTATTCACAGTACATGTACCCTACAATGCTATTCACAGCATACCCAAAATTCCCAGATGGCTATTACGGTAGTATTAGTATCTAATAAGCCATGTTTATTTGATAAATGCAATCCGTAATGCAACATAATTTTTTAAGATGGTCAGGATACAAATTCTCACCTTCAGTAATGAAAAAAACTTTAAATGTTTATGTATTTTATTTCCACGTTAGAAAGCAAGGCCATTTTTGTGTAACTGATATTCTTCAAATCAGATAACTCTGAGCAGACCGTCTGCTTTGATCGCCAAATGCCCAGAAACAAGATGTCCTTCTATTTCTACTCCACCGTCACTGAAGATAATTTTTCCTAGTTTTCGCTACTTCACACTTAATTCATCTGCAAACATTCTACATCCAGAAAAAAACAATTGCGAAACTGAAAGGTGTGCAGGGCAACTCCAACACATTTCAGAGCACTCGACTTACATATAGATGTTGCCAAACTATAAACACTTCATCAATGTTTATAGCCTCGATTCCTATTTTATTTCTCTGTGCCAGTCCTCTTACACACATTCTGCCAACATCTTTCATATTGAAAATGGTTTTAAAATACACCAGGGTCAAAGATTACGAAACTTTTCTGAGTACGAGTTCATACTCAACTCAGAATGTTGTTCCTAAAATGTTATGTTTTGGAGCATATAGCACATGAGTTGAGCACAAAAAGTACTCAGAAAAGTTTCGTAATCTATAAAATGAGGGAAGAACCTGTCAGACAATTATCACAAGTTTTACTTTCAAGGATTCATCTAACGTGTAGATTAAGATGTGTTGACTACAAGGCATCATTACAACGTGTTTCCTCTAACAAATTAAAATACCAAGCAAAGCTTTACATTACAACAGTATAATTGTTTCAACTGTAATCCATAAAATAAAACATATTGATAGGACATCAGCCTGTGCTCATACGAAATTGTCAACACTCGATGAATGGATCGAGAATTTCCCCCAGTTACCTTTCCATTATGTGGGGGAACTTCAGACAATTTACAAATTTATATTTTAACTTTAATAAAAAATACTTACCGTTGGTTTGCAAGTGTGTTTCTGTGTGTAGAATTCTGGTCCAATAGTTCCGGTTCCATGGAAACAATCACTGACAGTCTTGTTGAAGAGCTGTTCCACGTCGGCCATTTTGAATTCGCAAAAAGATGAAGTTCCTGCTGGTTTATTAGTCGACAAAAGATCCTGGGAAAATACAGCGTATAGTTTTCCGTCATAGAGATGCACACCCTGAACTATCTTGAATTTCATTCCTTGGTCGTTTGCACAGTAAAACGGAAGTTCCACGTACGACTGGAAGTATTGGTCTTCTTGGCAGATTCTGCTGATCTTCGAGACGTAGTTTGTCGAATCAGCGGCTTCTTTCTGAACAGACACAAAATAGACAAACCCACCATACGAAAAACCATCAATGAACCGAATCTTGAAACTCTTGCGAAACTTTTCCAAAACACTTTTTTTAGTTCCTCCATCAGAATCGCGATATGTAAACTCCAAATCGCTCAGCCTTCGACTGCTTAAACTCGGAACCAAATCTCGATATGCCTTCAGTCCGTTGTGGCTGTAGGATGCCGCGATGTACAATGCATTCTCTCCGTTGACACCGGGCGCGATGAACATAACACTTGATGAATCGTCGTTTGGCACCATGGGTTTGTGGACAAACTTCTCCAAATGAGTGATATTTTGCAGAGACACTTTTTGGCACGAGCCATGAAACAGACTAGAACACAAAATGAGAGAATCTTGCACCGTGTCGATTGCCAAGCCTTTGGTTTGGCTGTTGGTGTCTTTTTTATCTTCCGAGCACGGAACAATGGGTGGCGGACACTGAGAGTTGTCTGCACTTGGTCCCGTGGAGGCTCTCTGCAGCAAGGACAGCTCGGCAGAGGACAGTTTGTAGAGTCTGTTTGTGGCGCCCAGGTACAGGTGACCTGTCTGAGAGTGCACGATCATGTGCTGCAGCTTGTTGCCACTCGGGTCTCTGAATGTCCGTCGTACACGCATTGTGGAACACACACACAGTCCGGTTGCCAGGAGTAGCAACCGCAGACAGGAGGCCGCCATCTTGGATTTAGAGATGATCATAATCTGTTGAAAATGAATGATGTTCGGTGTAATACTAATAATGTGTATCAATATTACTAATATATTTCATTGACTAAACCAACTGTATAAGATAATTGTAGTATACATTTTCCCATGTTAATATACAAATTTATTGTGGTACATGTATTTATGGCTTCATGTAAAATATTGATGTTTTCCAAAACGATATACATTTTTTATTTCATATTTGCACATTTTAAAAAAGTGAAAAAGTATTACTGATAATTACAATCAATTATTCACTTGCTGGTTTCTTAAAGTTACAAATCCAAAGGAAATGTTACAAAGCTACGATTCAATGAAAAGCGCCGTTTCATAAACAAAACAAACAAGACAAAGAATTAGTTATTTCATAAATAATAACTTTCTCCAATAATCCACCACTTTTGTCACTACTATAAATTGTACAATTATCTGCCCATATACATCCCTCCTCAAATAATGTGATTTTTTTTTTTAAACCAGCTTACAAGAAAATTTCGCTCCTATCGCAGTTTGTCAGTTTATAGCAGGAGAAAACATGTCAGCACCAGCTGATACCGACAAACCAAAGGTTGTTGACTACATGATGCTGTAACAGCACAGTCCAACTCTTCCTATCATAATCGCATCAGAAAGGCAGCTTCCGCATACACCGATGCCTCGGGGTCCCGGGGCGGGTTCCAATTTGTATCCAAATAACATACCTTCCGTACTGTCAGTTCAGAGACTGTTGCTGTCATGGTTATGAGATCTAACAAACCATTACCAGGATTTCTATCATACCTACTTTCTTAGATAGGACATTCTGGCGTAATTTTGTAAATTGATGTTTACTAAATACACCTGCAGGCATGCGGTGCTGGCTGATGGAGGGGTACTTTTAGTCGGCGAGACGTACGCCCGAAAAACATGGATCCAAGTCTTCATTTGAAAGGTTTTATATGTATTTATCAGGAATGTTTCTAAACAGACGGTAAGGACACTCAATATGACAGGACATTTAACATTTATGTCTTCAATCAAAACTGGATATGTAGTAAGAATCTTGTCATATTTATTTAATGAACAAATCTTGAAAGCAACCCCCAATTTAAAAAAAAAATCAAACAAAAAAAACCATAGAATTATTTTGTAATTCTTCTTAGAACAGAAACAGGAAATGTTCAAATATTTGAATTTAAGGATTTCCAAACCTCTACAGATTAACGTTCCATTATGATTATCAAGTTTCTGACATGTCTAAACTATGGATTTCAAAAAATCGGCTTTGAAGCATTCCAGGGCGATGAAAGGATTATTTTCTTGGTACAGTTCTATCACCTTACTGACATGTGGACCTTCTTCAAATATCTATATCAGAATGTTGCAAGTCACTTCTGTCTGTGGGCTGTGTGAGCTAGTATTGGCTTGGTAGAAGAAAGATAGAGCTGTTGATCTTTTTGCCTGATCTTATTTGTATGTGTTGTTTTTATTGTATGGTGGCGGTTGTGGTGGCAGTGGTGGTGGTGGGATGGAGGAGATGGGGGAATAGAGCATGGACTACGTGCCTGTTAGCAAGGAGGGCTGGAGCTACTTGTGTGTCTAGCTGTCACAGAAAGCCATGCACTAACTCTCTCATCATTTCCCTTACTGAGTGGGAGCAGACAGGGAGATATTCTGAGCCTGTCTTTGTTCAATTGGTAATTTAAATTTTCGTGTAATAGCAATTGCTACCATCTAAAATGCTACTATTATTCATGCTTTTAATAACAGAAATCCTCAATACATATATGGTATGTTGATCATTGGATAGTCTAGTTGATCATCTACAATCATGAGAGAGAAAAAGTCAGATCACTAGGGAACTATTTCTAGTTCATAAAGTCCATTCACACTTAATGGGATGGACAGGTGCACAAAGACCTCCCCTACAAATAACATTTAAAAACCTATCTGTACAACATAAATTTATAGCCGTGACCTATATAAAATTGTTTTATTGTAAACCCTCTTTGTACAGCAACCTATTCAGAAAATTTCAATAGCATTATCAGACTGTTCTCAGACAAGCAAGAAGGCCCACATAAATTGTCTTTGTTTGAATAGCAACTCCCAAGGTCTGATGAGATAACATAATATAAACCAAACTGGTCTAAGACATAAATATGATAAAAGGTGCTTTACGCATTGATACGGTAGCTTTTAACTGAAATCTTGATAATTTTGAAAAGCTTAATAGAAATACACTTAAAAAGTAAGTAAATTTTAAACTGTATTATCGTGCCAATTGACATACCATAAATATTTTACTTCTATTGTTATGGTAATAATAAACATATAAAAATATGAAGACTCTTTATTTAACGTTTTGTAAATAACAGTAAATATCATCTCTACAGTTATTTTCTGAGATAGCAGAATACAGAACTATGGTTTCCATAAAAGAAATTAAAAAAATTAAAATAATTTGTTTTTCCATTTCACAAAGTGAGTGAATATGGAGTTTAACGTCGCTGCGGGAATCTTCACAAAGAATCTTCACAAAGAATCTCACATTAAAACATTAATTTTAAATACAATTAAAGAAAAGTGACACGTTCACAAAAGTGATAACAAGACTGATAACATGATAACAGTTGCATGTTCATAAACAACAAGAAGCAGCATCCTGGCTGTTAAACAAAACATTCCCTATCACCAACACAAACAGCAGTCTTACTTCCTAACAACATCAGTGTCGGAATGACGCCGACTCATCTGGTCCATGTCAGAGTGACATCAGGAAGACAGTCACTCTTACACCACCATCAACAGTTCACATCAATATATAGCGGAAATCATAGAATCAAGACAGTATTCAATTGAGCATAAACCATACAGCCACTAGAATAACCAACAATCACAAACCATTCAATGCTGACTAACTAAACCATGTATTGCATACAGTTGTCAGAAAACATCAAATATGTAGAATGTAAAGCATTAGCATCAAACCCAGTCAGCTTTACCTCTGACAATCCTCTAGGAATCCTCTGACAATCCTCTATAGGAATCCTCTGACAATCCTCTAGGAATCCTCTGACAATCCTCTAACAATCCTCTATAGGAATCCTCTGACAATCTGACAATCCTCTAGGAATCCTCTGACAACTTTCTAGTAATCTTCTAGGAATCCTTTAAGAATCCTCATCCAAATCTGACCCTGTACCAGACTGCATTGATCAATTATTGCAAGTCACTCTGCAGTTGCATGTAAAGTTAAATGAGTGTAACATTAAGCTAAAGAAACACCATTCAAATTACGCCCATTTTATACGAAATAGCCACCCAAAAGACTCCAGTATCTAGCAATCACAAGTTCTGTGAGCAATCCCCCATTCACTTTCACAGTGTTCTTATACAGCAGTGCGTTCTTATACCGCTGACTTCATCAGCTTCACATCTCACCTTGAAAACAGCACTCGCACAAAAATCCTGCTTCAAAGTGGATCACGTTTCAGGTAAACTGTCTCAATCCCGGCCCTGTGTTTCCCCTGCACCGAAGCCCAGGCAATTTACAAACAGACAATGCAGAGGAATCCTCCTTACCTCGGGGCCCTGTCCTCAAACACTTCATTCACGTGCCGTGTGTCTGCGTCTGCTGCTGCGGCCCCTTTCAGCCACCTCCGCAGTCGCCAGGAGCTCGGAGCAGAGCAGATTAACCCCACGTAACCAGTTCACCCTCCTTGACAAAAGTTAATGCGATGGGTTTGGCATGTGCACGAGAAGCAACCTGGCAGACATATTAACCCTTTGATTGCTAAGTCCTTTGGAAAGATTGTTTGCACAGTGCTATGTCCTTGCTATTTGACAAAACAGTCTGTCGAGGGGAGAAAAAGAATTAAATGGACCCGTTAGTGGTTTGGTTTTTTAGATAGTGCGCATGTCTTAACAAAAGGGCAGCAACAGTAAAGTTTTAAAAGATGTCGGCTTGTTTTGTAAAAAAGACCAATCAATACAAACAATGTGATTCATATCATATTGTACCATTCACCTTGAACTAGGAGCGAGTGAATATGGAGTTTAACGTCGCTGCGGGAATCTTTCACCCATGTGCGACGATCCTTGAACTACGAAACTCGTCAATTAACTCAATACTTTTTTTTCTTCCAGTTGCACAACTTACTCTAGCTGTGTTAAACAGTTGCCTACTGCATGTATTTGTACTATCACCATAGTATTGTCATGTAACGTCAAGTAATGAATGTAAAAACATGGTGTACTGTTACACTCACACAGAATATGCATATTCTTTAGGATAATTCATTTAAAGCACACAAGCCCAGGGTTTCTCTTAACGTGCAATCCTGCGTCCCATACGCAAAAAAAAAAAATCAAGTTTGGACGCACTTTATTAATAAAAGATTTGGATAAGTATATCAACATGCGTCCCCGGGACTCTCAAAAACTGAAACCTAAGTGGAACCCTGCAAGCCATATTCCATGTTCAGATTTATGCCCATGAAAGGCAATTAGTATAGGGTGATGATGCAATTACCTCATGGCCAGTATGTATTAGGCGATTAATATATTCATCAATATAAAACGATATTATCAGATGCTATATGATTTCATGCCTCTCTGACCAGTAGGCCAGGTAACAATCAAACGTATATATTTTAATGAACAATGTTTAAAATCATCTTTCTGCACATGTTTAGAGCTTTCTACCTATGTTCACAGTATATCCAAGGGCGGAATAATAGCACATAGAAACATAACTTTGCTGCATATAGGAACTGTTCCCTACCATGGAAAATACATCACCAACACCAACACCATAGCTTTAGATTCAAACTCAGAACCTGTTCTATACACAACATGAAGGGTTAAGCAGGACATGAATGTTGCGTAAATATAGCTAAGCCAAAAAGGTTTCACTGGTAGAAGTACACTGCTTTATCACAGGGGAAAAAAAATACACTTTTTTTTACCATTTTCTAGGCAATCTCCGAGATTGATGTTTCTGTGCCCGTCAGAAAACTTTCTATTTTCATGGATATTATTACTAACTGATATATCTTCAGACAGCATATACATTCTACAAATTCACTATCACATAAACCTCCATCCTACATACAACCATTATAAGTTTTCTATACAATCTGTGAAATAACTTGGATTCAAATTCCACATTAATAATCTATCCAAAGCAGTAATAATTAACTAAAAATTCCAAAATGAATCGTAGGTTGGTAAATGATAAAAAACCTTGCAGCATCTTTCTTTTCAAACAAGGAAAAATATTCAAACAAAATTCTTTACAAAACATCAGCCGAGAAAAAAGGTTTAAAAACAACCTGCAATTGTAGCCATCAAATCGGAATGTGCAACAAGCCATGGTAGTAGGAATACAAGTATCAAAGTGAGAATGGACGTATTTATTATCAAAACGATATTGAGTATCTTCGGATATATATATCCTCCCAAGAAGAGCGTCAATGCCCAGCTGCTTCTGGTTCAGTACAGTACAGCACCATTGAGCTAGGAAGTCTTATCTGAATCAGATACGTGTTCCCCTTGAGAGTGCGATACTTTGAAGTAACAGCTGCCACTAGCTGCACATACGTGCCACGTGCCGTCTGCAGTTGTTGCACTTCCTCCGATCCTTTCATCGTGCGATGAGTTCTCTTTGGGGAAAACTGCGATCAAGTTTCTGCCACTCCTGATAAGTTCAGCCATTAAAATTATAATACGGTAATGCTCGCTGGCTCAAATCTACAAAATGTTCTTTGAACCATATCAAATCTTCCCATCCCTCATCCTTTTAACTTTCTCCAACTTTCTCCAACTTTCTCCAACTGGATGTATGCCCTAGAGATCCAGGGTTAGAAGTTCCCACTCGCCTGATCCATTTCTCGTAATGTTAAAGGTATCCTATGGGCGAGTAGAAATTTCAGGTTTTGTTCTTTATATCATTATTTGGGCGAGTATGTTTTAAAGTTAAGTTCCAACCCTGGAGATTACATGGCAAGATGTGTGTAAATATGTGTTATTTAATTGTAAAGAAAATAATAAAAATATTCCTTCTATTTATTATTGGTGGTGTATAAGACGTACAGGGCCGACACAGTCTATATCGGGTTCACTGACTATGAAAGTGAGTGACTGCCTCTCCAGCCAGAGTTCCACGCCACAAGCTGCAATACTACCGCTATTTGTGGCATTTTCAAACACGTGCTCCGTTTCCACAACAGCATAAAACTGGAACACAAACGCCACGGATCAGTCTGAAATTCTTATTCTGCCGGCACGACAAACTTCGGAAGCTGTCTTCCAGTATCTGGTCATGCCCTCCTTAAGTACGAGCCGTAGATTGACAAGATTGAACAGACACATGGAGGTTGAATAGCTAGTTTTTCCCTCCAGTGCTATCTTTTATAAAGAACTCTATGTCTGTCAGTCTAAGGGATGGAACAAAAAAACATCCTCCATTCCACCTTCTTCTAAACAGAGAGACCTATAGCATATAATCCCCTGCTATCAGTTAATGACAGGGTAGGGTATCTGGAACATATCAAATAGCCTCCTTGTCCCGGCTTCCACAGGATTGGTCATTGCCAGCGTGAATACAAATTACAGTTATTAGGTCGTCTCTCCGGGAATGCTGGATATCGTTCTATTGCTATGTAAGAAGAGAACCTAAAAACCCAGCCCACGTTGTCAACCTAAACCTACATGTACACCGATGACAATTGCACCCATCTTCCAATGCCAGAATCCAATACTTAAATTCCAGCTCTGTATGCAGTGTCAAAGAATGAGCCTAAAATGTAAAGTAATGCATTATGCAAATAATGATATCAATGATATTTTTGTTCTCTGTTAATTGTTTATTGGGTTCAGCCAGGGTGACGTTCTTTGTCTCCCTTCATTATATCCAAATTTCAAAAAGAGAACAAATTCATTGATGTTATTATATTATTATTATTATATTGATGTTATTATATTATTATTATTATTATTATTAATTATTAATTATCATTATTATTATTATTATTTGTTATTATTATTATAATAATTATTATTATTGCACTGTGAGCGATCACTAAACT
>JAVCKZ010119121.1:0-22581 GCA_034780755.1 Lepetodrilus elevatus | reverse complement strand
ACACTTCGAACTCCACGCTATATATCTATACTAAATCTAAGCAAGCTTCTTGGACGAATGTCACCTGTTACGTGGCAACCATGTAGCTCATTAAAGTTTGGGTGTTTTCGGAAATCAGTCAAAACGAGCTTCATTTTTGCTCATTTCCACCAATACCATTCATATTTATTTTTGCTAATAATATAACGTTCTAAAAAATGCTAAACTAGCCATTAGAAGAAACATGTCCTGGCACTGGAGAAATCCTGTAAGGATTCAATATAGTAATAGTATTTTCTCCTTGGGGGATATTGTGTCGGTGTGTGTTTGTGTGTGTGTGTTTTCTGTGTTCTGTATGTATTTTTCCATCTCTTTTTCTCTCTCTAGCTCTCTCTCTCTCTCTCTCTCTCTACCTCTCTCTCTCTACCTCTCTCTCTCTCTCTCTCCTATCTCTCTTTCCACTGTTTATCATGCAAGTACATTTATACTGGCACATATGGTAGTGTGCTGGGCTTACAAGCCTATATTTTCGAGTTTAAATCTGTTCCTGAGGCCCAGTGTTGACTGCAATGGGGACAAATTTCACATTCCAGATAAATGTTTGGATACAGTTGTTAATCGGCACAGTGTACAGCTACTATCTGTACCAGCCTTGGCTCAGGCGTCTTACTGTTGTAATGCCGGCGCTACACTATTGGCAGATCACCAAAAATGTGTTTAATTACTGTGAAGTCTTCCGTATTACTCTTCCCGACTCATTCAGTCTCATTCCTGAGGCATAAAATGTACTAATATTTAAAAAGGTGACACCTTAACCCTTTCCTCCTGGATTAGGTATAGATACTGCTCTACAAGGTGTCTCTTGTTTCCTTCAACATGGAGAGGGTTAAAGAAATACATTAATGATTGAATCTATTTAATTGTTTAAAGTAGTTTTGTTCATCATGGCTATGATATGATTTTGTTGGCTTGCCAGTGTTCTTCTTTTGCAATCGGAGGAAGAGGCAGTAAAATACTCATGATTGCTTCTCTGCTATCCAGGAAGCCTTTTCTTTATCATGTTTATAGAGCAATGAATGAATGAATGAATATGGAGTTTAACGTCGCTGCAGGAATCTTTCACCCATTTGCGACGATTTATAGAGCAAAGGTTATTATATACATGTACATAGAGAAGCACATACAAACTAGTACTAACTTATGACATTTTAAGGTACCGTATGTTTATCAATTTTCCATCTGTATGGTGAATTTATTAAATACTCGGGTTAAGAATGAGAGTAAGTTAATTCTCCACTAATATAAATGGTGTTAGTATTAATAATAATGTTAGAAAGTCAAATTTAGTAGAAGAATTACAAAAGGTATTTTGTCTCACTTTCTGCAATATTATTCATTGTGACTTTTGTGTAATGATGAACAAGAACTCGTCGCACTTCTGAAGTCTGGAGGTATCTGCATGCCTTAACCCTCTACCTGCTGGATACAGGTACAAACACTGCTCTTTAGGGAATCTGGTTCTTAATTTTTCTTGTAACTGTCTTTCATTATTATCGGCACCATTGCTCGATGGCATATGTTGATGTAAAGATTTTGCCTTGTATTTGGACCTGCTTTGATGCATACTTCCAACATGGCCATGATGGTACTTGGAATGTTGTGACTAATTATGAATAAACATAATGCTGATTCAGTAACAATGCTTAATGTCTAATTATCAGTGAGAATTATTTCTGATCATTAATATATATATGAATGGGTTTCCTAATGATGCAAACCCTGCGCATTTGACGTTCTCTTTAAGCAACAAAGAATATCCCTAAAATATAGAGGGTCAAACATTTTATGCAAGACCAATAATGACAATATTATCAATAGTGAAATTTGAGTCATAAATTTGTTTGGAGGATCATTTTGACTCCCTAATCAAGTCTGGCGAAATGCTGTTGGGATATTTGGTTTCTAATCATCAATAAATGTGGTACTTATTCAAAGTACTGGTCAAGCACTATATAGAATATCATGTTGATGAAACCAGCAGATATTATGTTTATTATTTATTTATTTTATTTAAATTGACGTTTAGAGCCGATTTAAAGATTATTTCACCATGTTCACGTATCACAGCTTGTCAGATTAGGGCAGGAGGAAACTGAATGTTGCAGATGTTAGGTGAAATGTGGGTTTTGCATTACCACAAATCATGGTCATTTGGACATCTGTAAGTTCTAGCTTCAATGTGGGCTGTAGTTTGAATTTAACAAATTTGTTTCACATTTTTACATTTGAAAAGTTTTTAAATTCTGTATGTATGGTACTCTGGGTCACAAGGCATGCAATTCTGAAATAAATCTTGGCTTGTCTTGTAATTTATTCATTTGTAGCAATTTACATTTTCATCTGTAGTACATATTTTTTTGCTGATCAACTATGTACAGCTCTATGTAGAATAAAATAATAGAATTGGATTTATATTTAAACAACACTAATATGGCACATCAAGCATGTCAAGTGAGTATAGATAAGATTAAGAATTGAGTACTCATGTACTGCATAACCATATACATACTGGTACGTTACATTGTGAAAGCTAAAAATGTAGAATAAATGATAAAATTGGATTTTTGAAAACATAGTTTACACGGTTTATATAGCACATTAACAGACTAAGAGGGATGATTAAGAATAAGAATTCAGTATGCATGTACTAATTACCACAGATTATGCTTGTGAAAAACCGCTAAACCTCTGAGGTTAATTTCTTTCTTTTCGCAAAGATCAAAATAAATATGCTCGGCTATGTCCAGTGCAAAGATCATGCAGATTCATGATTTGGCAATTTGACCCACCCAGCTCTGTGAATTCTTCTGGGCCCTGGGTAAAGCATGAGTGTTTACTCTGAACTCTGGGGTACAAGAGAAGCTATTTGTATTGGAATGCAGTCCCTTAACATCTGGTAATGCCCAGATAGAATCAATAGATAGACGGTCAGTCAGTCGTCTTCTCAGCTGCCCAAACCTTTCTGACCAACACTGACCACTGGGATTGAGCCATTACCGTCTCAAGGGATGTCAGGGTTAGATAACAAATATTATTTCGGAAAGGTGGAATTGTTAGATTTTCATTATGAATCGTTTCTCAAGAGATGTCAGGAGATGGTATTGTAACCGATTCTTTGGAGGTTGCATTATTATGGTCATATTTTGTTTGATTGCGAAATGGTTATTCCTGGAGAATTTTTGACAGCCTTTGTCTTGGACGTGGAGATATGGAGAAGGGGTGAGATAAGAGTTACCCAATGGAAAATGTCCCGAGCCAAGTCTCGTCCCACCTTTATCATTCTGCCACCTCTTGTCTCCTGCCAGCTTTATTTATAGATAGCGTCCAGTCATCCAGCGTGCACCATTCCTCCAGTCTTGACCACCGGTCAACCAGCTTAATGTCACGCATGGTTACATCATCCAAGCCCTTCCCCCTTTTCGCCCAGGGCCCGATTATGCGAGTGTCCGTTTCTAAATTTATCTTTAATTGCCCTGGGGGCAGTATTGGTCAGTTAGCCGAGCTTGGTTGGACGGCTTGGGTCCGAAGCCATTTTGAGAGATCTAGCAGCGGGGCAGGCGTTGGACAATAGGTATCTGGCTAGGGCTTCACGGAGAGCAGCGACAGGAAGGACAGAACACTTGGTCCTGTTATGAGTTAGTCCCACTGGTGACGGCACCTAGGGTTGGTGTTATGATCGCTGTGTCCGAATGGATATGTCAAATATGGATTATTATTGCCAAAGTGCGGCTAGTGCCAGTGCTTCCGCGTTCCCCTATGCAGCGCTCGCCGGTGCCTTCCCAACACAGTTTGGTAAGAAATTTATTTTGGAAAACTTTTATTATGTAAGTGTTAATAATTTTAGATGTGTGTTTTTAGTATTGTTGAAATGGAAAGTTGAGATTGGATTTGGGTGAATGTTCTTCATAGCTTGGAATTATTAGGACATAGTTTATGTTTTAAATTTTAATTTAAAGGTAATATTTCCAATTTATCTTTTTCATTTATATTCCAATTTTGTTGATGGTTATGTTATGTTCTGTTATGTAACTGTTGTTCTTTTTTAAAGTTCTTTCTTTTTTTTAAAAATATATTCTTTATACTGTATTGTAACAACTAATTGGTTCCTATAATTTCAATATGCAATAAATTATCAAATTAATTTTAATTTAATTATTTTTTTAAAATTATTATGATACATGCTCATTTCCCATTATTATTTATGTTATCATGTTGGTCAGAGAGAATTACCTTGAAATTCATTTTAATGTTTATGGACATGTACTGAAATTATGTTTTTAAAACTGAATCGTGAATGCTATCTAAAATGTCTTGTCAGACCACCATTGTGCTTCAATAGTAATATAGCTAATATGATTATTACCATTAATTGGTTGAAAATATTGATATTATCCTCAAACTACATCAGTGTAGAACATTCACTGTTTTCCTTTCTACAATGCTGAATGTACTTACAATTGTCAATTTCTACAACTTTCATCCAGCACACCAAGAAATAACATCTTATATTAGTTATAACCAATGAGTCTGGCTCTTATACTAGTTATTAAGGTACTGCACCTTTGTAAATAATTGTTTTATCTTATTTGAAAACCCAAACTGGTGAAAACAGAATTCTGTTCAACTGAAGGAACTGGGAATTTTATTCCTCTTTTTTTTTTAACAGTAATTCACTTGTCCTTTTTATTTTTCACTGTTAGCAATATTGAAGTGGTTTGTTTATGGTGGGAGGAAAACCTGCAATAACCACAAAGGTCCATGGGCCAAGGCTGGTCCAGATGACCCAAGGAAGGAAGGGAGTGTACTGATAGTGCACCAACAACTGTTATCTGTTACAGAGATGGTATCAGATTACATGTTATATTTTAATTAATTGATTATTTAATATTTTCATTACATCTATGGTACCAGGTCAAATGTGATATATTTAAAATCTTTTTTTTAAATAGTTTTGTTTCAAATTTTACTATTATTATTTTTAAACATTTTTTTTAAAGATATGATTTGGGGATTGGGGATTGGGATTTAGATCTGTTTTCAAGATGATTTTGCTCATATGGCAGCTTGTCAGTTTATGGCAACAGGAAACCTACAACACTCGTACATTGCACCTGTGTAGTGTTTAAGTAAACCTATAAAGATTAGGTGATAGTATGCTAGTACATGCACTAATGAACCAAGAATGGTAACTCCACTGCTACAGTGAGTCCCAGCATAATCACATGGGAAAGGGAACTCCACCAACATTGATTTTGGTCTCAAACTCAGGACCATTGGCACCAACATACAATTTCACCACAGTGCTGTCACATCTCTGTTCTGTTTAATGTCTTATTGAAAATATACTAGTAGTGGAGTTAAGAAAGTTACCAACTTTTTTCTAATTCTTTGTTTTTCTTAACTTAAACACAAAGTGCGCTCAAGACATATCTTGGACAATAGTGCAAGTGTGCAATATTTAAATGTGTAAAAGACATCTTCACTATGTACATGTATTATCATGTTTTTCTTCCTTCAAAATATGTTGGTATCTTTTAAGTTTAAATTGCCATGTATGGGTGAAAGATTCCCGCTTTGACATAAAACAATCATTCACTCTATAAAAAGTAAATATTATATAATTTTTAATAAAAAGACAATTAAAAAAACACAATAAAAGAAAGAAGATTACATAATGCTTATGAATTTGTATGAATTTTTTCATTGTCATTGACAAGTATATACCATACTAAATTCTTGGCACATGTAAGTTGTCAGCAGTGCATGGTAGTCTAGTACATAACATAGGAGTGTTGTATAACATTGTACTGCCAGGTAGCTAGGTAGCTATATATATATATATCTATATAACATTATCCATCTGAAAGCCATTGCAGCTGTATCTAGTTCCAAACTTGTCACTTTCTAGGACTCAGTCAACTGTGGTGTATGTCACATGACATCATGAAAGGTCAACAACCTTTGCTGTCCTAATTAAGCTAATAACCAGGGGGTTTAAATATAGGTGTTACATAATGCATGGTGCAAACCTCCGCAATCCCCACTCACAAAGCCCCGAGGCTAGAAGGTACAAAAACTCCCCACTCTATAGTTAAATCTGGGCCCATAGACCACACACTTTTCCACATTTGAAATTGCCTGATTATCTTTTATGAGGCTATGGAGCCAATGGTTTATATTGTTGTTGGTTTAAGAGTATGTGACAGGCCCACGACAATGATCATCTTCAATAGCAGAGGTTTTTCTTCTTGCAATAGAATGGGGAACAATATTAGAGATCAGTCTTTGAATTCTGATGGCTTTGGTCCGGCATGTAATTATGGTTACCGCTGGTTATGCAATGCTTGAAGATGTTAATTTATAGAAATAATATGAAAGGAAATCGTTGAAGTGAAAACATGATGATGAATTTGTTGGTACAGTATTACAGTATTAATTTCATCATGTATGGGGATCACCACCCCACCCTACCCCCCACTAAACTCCACCTCCTTGTATGCCCTAAAATTCATCATTTTAACCCCAATCTATATGAATATATTAAATGTATATGTTAAATGTATGTTAAATGTAATATATTGCAATGTTGTCTTACCCAATGAGGTGTTACTATAGTAAATATAATGTTATTGGATGCTCCAAATGCAGTACATGTATCTGATTCTAAAGCCTTAATTTTCTCCATTCAGTTTGTTTATTTTGGGGTCATGAAATTAAGTAAACTGCCTCTTTTGTTCCTTTTTAGTACATGAATGAGTTGTATTACCGTAACAATTGCATTTTTCTTTGAATTTTGAATTTTTTAAATTAAAAAAGTTTTAATGTGTTTATTCGTGTTTTGGGGATAAACACATGGTATGGTAATTTAATACTAATGGTCTTATATTTATTTCGTCGTAAATGGGTGAAAGATTCCCGCAGCGACTTTAAACTCCATATTCACTCACTCACTTATATTTATTATTGATTATTAAATTAGTTTCAATATTTAACTGATCCAATTATTATATAAATTTAACACCAGTCATTAACTTACATAACTTCCAATGAAAGAACCGGCAGAAAACAAAGCTGATTGATTTATCAATTTCTGCCACTTTGATCCTGTGTGGGAAACTGTTTGATATGAGAATTAGAATGATCAACTCTCTTACAAGTGAAAATTAACCCATAGTGCCTGGTTTAACGAAAATTAAATGCGTCAAAGCCAGCGTTCTGCAATAAAAGTAGTATTGGCCAATGTTGCATCACAGAGATTAGGAAGGAAGGGAGTTTAATTAAGCGTTGTGACTCGCACCTGTTTAGAAAACAACGGGGTGCTCAGTTTATCACACTGACAGGGGAAGAATCAAAGAGAGAGAGGGGTTAGAAATTATTTACTGCGGTTGCGTACTGCATAGAAATGGGAGAAAAAGAGAAAGCGAACGGTTGGGCGATTTTCATGTGCTACCTGTCCAGTTGGGAGTTCAGTGACCCTCCGGTTGCGTCACAATCGGTCATTACTTCTATTAGGTATCTACTTATGTAGTTCTGCATTGATGACTAAGACAGATTGCTTGGTGTCAGCTCTGTTGTCATTGACGTTGGATTAAGTTTCTGGATTTATCATAATCTTATTACTGGCATCTGTTGTATTGTGCTTGTTGTGTGCATTGCAGAAATACTCCTATTGTAAATTATCAATTAATTTTATTTGTGGTTGGATTTATTAGTGTACACACACACCCTTTTTAAACGGTTTTCGCTGTATTCCCATTTTCATGTATTTGTCTTGAGGTTTCATATACCTGTCCTAGTTTAAATTAAAATCTCAACTGAGCGAAATCTCAAATTCAAGTTTGTGAAATCGCGGCCTGATCTTGACCCTAAAATGTGACATGACCTTGAACCTCACCTAAACCTTGATTATTATTCGAGGAATATCTGTGCACAAAACAAAAGCCGTTAAAGGAGCTCAGTATATTAAAAGTCAGCCTTTGTCTATAATACATATAGTATTCTGAGGAATCTCCATAACATGACAAACTTTTCATGTCTTAAAGTAACTCACTCATGGAAATTTTGTCAATTTACTGTTAGAGTACTTTAGTAAAATTGTCAGAGCATATGATTATTACTTTGTCTATCAAAAATGTTTACCTGATGACCTAGCATCAGGTGAACCAAATAACTGTTAGATCCAAGTGTATACCACAAGTGTAGATGGCATATGTATTATGACATTTCTCTGTAGGGTTATTGGTCTGGCTATGTCCTATGAGGTATTTATCAGTCATGTGTCATGCTCACTGTGAGCTTGTCATGATTGTCATGGTAGTCATAAGCATTAGAAGTAGTACGGCATGTAGGAAGTAGGCCATGACGATCTGAGGAAGCAAACACCATAACGTCATCCTGCTAGTCACCCTCTTAGCCAGTTCGATTCAGATACATGTAACTTGCAGTTCAAGCACATTATGAAATTTTTATTTAAAAAAAAATAATAATAGTTTTGTTCCAGTCGGTATACCAGGGTATCGTTTCTTGAAGCTCTCTTAGCCACTAAGGGACCATAGCACTCTCTTTGCCGATAGCTAATACATTGCTAAGAGAGTGCTATGGTTCCTTAGCGGCTGAAAGAGCTTCGAGAAACAATACCCAGTACATTATATGTTTTAAGTCAGTACAAATTTCAACAAAATATCAACATCATTTGTAAGGCATAGGGATGGATGAATTACTGTACCGATATATACAGTAAATATTAAATAGCCATTCCAACATGCTGGTGTATACATACATTCTTGGTAGTGTAAAACGGTAGTGTAAGGCAACAAGTGTATGAAGTTCAATCTTAGTTATTATATTAACATCTCATTATGAAAGACACTTGAAATGCAACACAACATATATGATGTAAGGAGAGTCAGTATACAGTATATGTATATGTAACAACAGTTGGTGCAATGCATCAACATCCAGACAACCCAATGACTCGTGTCACTTGACGAGCAATTCTACTCAGATATAAATATTACATTAAGAATCCATATTGCGACCTGTCCGAGAAATACGTTCATGTGTGAAATCTATATTTCGGCACAATTTATCGACTTGATGAAAGTCTCCACGGTACTTCTTAGTAATATCCTGCCTTACCGCCACCAATATTGAATCAGCTCCGTGCAATCATACGTCACTATTGCGAAATATCAATACACGTAATACCATGCATCCAGATATATAACATCACCTCGGTGTGTATATATAACGCCACCTAACGTATGTTATAACAAGATCTAAGTATATAATACGGGAGGTTGGTAGTGCAGTGGTAGAACGTCGGACTTCAGAGCCAAAGGTTCCAAGTTCAAACCTGCCCAAGGGACACCGGCATCGATGTTCACATACGTTACCTTTCTGATGAGATTATGATTGAATAAGTTGTCTGTATAGTAGTGTTGCAATGAAATTATCTCTTGGTTTATCAGTATTACCCAGCAACTGTGTTTGCAGAAGTTGCCTTTCTGATGATATCATGACTGGATATACTGTATGGAGTGTCACAATGAAATTAGTATTGCTTGGTTTGTCAGTACCCACTGGTGCTTGTAGGATTACTGCAACACTTCATGCTACAGGTGCATGAAAAGAATAAAAATATAAAGTATATATTGATGCTTTAATAACAGAATCAGTACCAGCCAGTGCTTGCAGGTTTACTGCAACATTCAGCGATACAAATGTTGTGGGTTTCCTTCTTCCATAAACAGACAATTCGTGATGTAAGTGAAATAATCTTGAAAGCAATTCTAAACCCCAATTCAAAAAATAAATTACAGAATATAATATCAAAACTTTCCAGTTATCTGAGTCATTTTATATAGGAAAATATTGTTTCCCAGTAAAAAAACAAAAAAAACATGGATAGCAAAGTGACCAAATATATCTGGTCCAGATTTACGGGATAGACTAATTGACTTGCAAATAGTTAATAGAATCATCTCTTAATGTCCACTACTAATCTCCAGCTAATTGATTTGTAACCTCTGACCAGTGTCCAGTCCTGGCTGTTTCATTATCAGGCTCAGTGGCCCCCGGCGGTCAGTCATGCAGATAGGGTGTTGACTCGGGGTCTGGGTTTGGGCCCCGGGGCTGTTTGTCGTCTCCTTTTGATGTGAAGAGTCCTACTGGTATTGCCTGCATTATGATCAATGCATGCGCTGAGATTTTACATCTGATTATCTCACCTAGATGGGGTTGTGTAGAAACGTGCTTAATTTCCTGTGTTATCTATTTATAGATATATACTCAACACAATTAATTAAAGGCCAACAGATGAATTTGTGGGGAAGTTTTCAACCAAATTTGTAACTTGGCTTTGAGGAAACTGGTGCCATTTTTCTTCATGTGTCTGCAAGTTCTTGAGTACCTGCATGGATTCTGTAGATATTTGGGATTGTTTTCATTGAAATGATAAAAATCTAAATTTTACATCCTAAAAAGCTACTGACTCTTTATATTATTATACTGACCCTTTATATTTATTGTATATTAGCTAGTACAATTTACAATAAATATAAAGGGTATATAGTACAATCCCGCAGCGATGTTAAACTCCATATTCACTCACCCACTCACTAGTACAATGAGTTTTTATACTCTCATGAGACAGAAATCTCAATAGTGCCATATATTGATAGTGTTGGTTGTTCAATGTTTTTATTTTGTATTATGTCAGTGGCCTGTTTGTGTTGGGAGGATAGCCTAGAGTATGAGATGTGTTGCAGTAAGACCCACAACTAGCCACACAGACTTTTCCATGCTATAGGATATATCTGTTGCTTTCAATAGAGAGAAATAGGTATTCTGAGGACTGCTAGGAAATTTAAGATATTTCTTAGGCTTCTATTTGCTATTTATTGTCATCAAATACTGTTGCTGTTCCAAGAAGCTAATTTTGCCCACTGCTAACATAACAGGACATATGTCAATACTAGAGATGCCAGTACCAGCTGGTGGTCACAGGTTTACTGCAACATTCAGCGTTATGTCACGTTGCAGCTTTCCTCTTGCACTAAACTAACAAGCCATAATATAAGTGAACGAATCTTGAAAGCTGCTCTAAACCCCAATTCAAACAAACAAAGATAGACATATCACATGATGTCTGGTCACTGCGTACTGACCATAAAGGTCTTTGACCTCCAAGTCAGCATGGCTCTGTCCAGTAGGGCTTGGGGCTATATCTGCCTTGACCACTGTAGGTGGCTTGACCACTGTAGATAGGTTTAGGTATTACAGCGGGTCCGAGGCCTACTGGCCTGGTCACTCGAGCGGCCAGTTGACACGGTCCAGCGATGTCCGGTTACAGGGCAATGACACCAAAAGAGGAATTGCGTCTGCAGCGTGTAATTCAGACGTGTCACAATCTTCGTGACTCTTAAATTGCTTCAGTTAGTACAGACAGGAAAGTCGTTAAAATGCTAAGGAGTTGTGCATATGGCCATGAAATCAGATAACTGTAGAAGTTTAGAGATTGGGGTTTTATTCCAGGGGCGGATACAGACTTTCAGTTTAAGGGGGGCTCAAAGTGTATTTTATGGGGGGCTCATAATTTTAGTGATTATTTTACTTAATCTTTATGATATAGAACTGTAGTTAACATTCTTCTAGGATGCATATCGGCATAAATGTCTAAAGCTTTGTCAATATCAAGTGTTATAACCCAACCATAATACAAAATATATGTTTATTAAACATCATATTGTTCTGTAAACTTGGGAAGAAAACATAAATGGAAAGAAAATTATGATACTGTATTATAAATATTTTAATAAGTTGCTTATTTGTTTAAATATCAAATATCTATAGTGACATGTTCATGCTTAAATCCCATTCAAATGTGCTTTACAAAATAAGAGAAATACTGGTATACAAGTAAATTATGACATTACACTTATTTTAAAGTAATGTCCTAAACCATGTGAAGTTCCTGGTTCATCTTTACCTCACTCAGTGCTGTAACAATCAGTGAGGCATTGGTCTCATTCTATGGCCACTTGCATTTATTGCTCATATTGTTACATGTTATCTACTTGACAACACCATTGTGCCTGCAATGGCCCGATGTAATGGTTTAATACCCTCATTAACACTGGCTAGTATTGTCTTGGTGCTTTCCACCCACCGACCATAAGACACCGACAGTATGCTGAGCTAGTGATCAAGTGTTACATTTATCTATACTGCTGTACTTTCATGTAAGCTCAGTGCTTGGCCGTCTTTGCATGTAATAACATGCAATGTATATTCTGCTGGTTGTAATTCATCATGGTCCCTGGTTATTGAAAGCAAATTGATGTGGGTGTTGTTTCTCGAAGATCTCGTATCCACTATGAAACAAAAGCACTCTTGTTGTATGAACTTCATCTGAGGCATGAACGAACGGCAGGATCACTTTAGGATGGCAATGTCTGAGTAGGGTGGGCTGAGGTAGGGATGCCTTGATTGGGACGGCAGGATGACTTTAGGATGGCAATGTCTGAGTAGGGTGGGCTGAGGATGGGATGCCTTGATTGGGGATGTTTAAGTGGGGATGGTTTGAAATTGATAGCTGGATGGTTGGGGTGGGAATATCTGAGTAGCGTAGGGATAGCTACGTATCAATGAAATGACAAGGGACTAGTCAGAACTGATGGTTCTCATATAACAGTATAAGAAGCAAAGAATGAAGTATTGTAATTTTGTGACTATGAACTGTCAAAAAATACTGGCTACCATGATATCGATGGTCTACCATGTCTACTGAAATCGATGATCTACCATGTCTACTGATATCGATGGTCTACCATGTCTACTGAAATCGATGATCTACCATGTCTACTGAAATCGATGGTCTACCATGTCTACTGATATCGATGGTCTACCATGTCTACTGATATCGATGGTCTACCATGTCTACTGATATCAATAGTCTACCATGTCTACTTATATCAATGGTCTACCATGTCTACTGATATCGATGGTCTACCATGTCTACTGATATTGATGGTCTACCATGTCGATTGTCATGGTTTCTCTCGGGTTGAAGCATACCTTTTGCAACCTTCTGTTTTTACCATTGACATCAAAGGTTCAAACATCCATCCATGTACCACACAATGTATCTTAATTATATATTGGACCCAAGCATCATCCAGGTACTTTAACAGGTGTGTATTTTACACTTTGACCCAAACATTCATTCAGGCCCTCTACCTAATAATTAGTTCTGTTGAGAAACATAATGTATTTTTTTCTTGGCCTTATGAGGCTATAGCTGCAGATCCCAATGCATGGCACTTCTTGTCTGTGGTCACTTCCTGTTGGTTACTTCATCAGATCTGTAGAGGTCATCTTACAATAACAAGGATGTTACCAGGCGGCCCCATGTTTACACAGTTTCCTGATGAAGAGACCAGGCTCTAGGTGCCTGGCAGGGGTCCTCATTAGAAAGTCCCTCTGTTTTACAGTTACGGCTAAAGCCAGCAGTGTAAACACCCAGTCTGCTTTGTGTTTGAAGTGGATGACGGTATACAAGTCTCAACACCTTTCTGATTTTAAGATTGATGATGTTGTTTGATAAAAAAAAATATATATTCAAATGAAAAGGATTTTGATGTCGATGTGGTTTACCAGTATGTTTTTTCATTTTTAAGACATATATCGTAAACTAATTAAATGTTTAATCGTGGGTGAAAGATTCCCGCAGTGACGCTAAACAACATAATCACTCGCTAATTAACATTTTTAGCATAGTGTTTTCAATTTGTTTTCAAATAATATAATAGTATATAGCTTATGTATGGCAATATGTGTATACATTGATAAATCATATTGGGATCTGCCATTTATATTTTTCTTTATTGACAGCATTAACGTATGTGTCTTGTCATGAAACCCAAGACCTAGCCTTAATTAAATTTGTAGTTTTTCAATATGGACACTGTCATCTAAGGGTAATCAATGGCGCTCATTGGATTCTGACTGTTCTTAACAATGGCCACATCTTCATCTGATTTGCTACAACACTGCAGTTGCCCTTGACATCAATAGCTCTGCCCATCAGTCAATAACCCTGTAATATAACCAGGGATTAATTACCACCAATATCTGTTTCCACAACAACCCATGGCCTCTACGACTTGACCCTTGCTGAGGTACAGTATGGCAGATTGACCTCCCAGGTCAGAGGTTGTGTGGATTGAGAAGAACATCTGTCCCGAGTTTGTTCATCCTGATTCCTCACTCTTTGTCCAATAAGGGAGCAGTGTCGGAGGGTCAAGTTACGTTTGACCCCTTGCATGTTCATCACTGCCCACACCAGTGACCCAAGGTCAGCGAGGTTTATCCATCGAGGAATGTCTTACAGAGCATTGAGTGAGATGTACAGATGGGATAATGTCTGTGTGCTCCTGAGAGGCTCTGCAAGGGTGGGAGGTTCTGAAAGGGTTATGTTTCTGTAAGGCACGTACTGTAAACCCCTGTTTGGAATAATGAGCCACCGAAATGCTGCAGGGGATATTACAGTTTTATGTCATGATCAGTTAACCCTCTCCCTGCTGAAGGCAACTGAACATGCCATAAAGAGCAGTGTCTATGCCTAATCCAGCAGGGAGAGGGTTAAAGGATACTGGATGGTGACACAGTTGTAGAAAGGCGGACTTAGGAATGTGTTGGTGCTGTGGTCAAACCTAGCTACATTTGTCATCAATATTTGTGGAAATGTAAATTAGTTTTCCGACGCAACCATGATAAGATGTGCTGTCTGTACTGTCGAAGTGCAGTTAGCATCCTTGGTACATCAGCACCTGCTGATGCTTTGCAGGTTCTCTGCAACACTTAACACTACAGGTGTTGCAGATTTCCTCCAGCTATAAACTGACAGTACTCTTGAAAGTGGCTGTAAACCACGATTCCAAATAAACTGAAAAACATTAATGGAAGTCAACGATGCATGTTTACTAGATAATTTATTGTTCAAGATGGTCAATTTTCCAATTATTGAAAGTTCCTAATGTATTGACCAGATATTGGTTCAGTGCAAAATGACTGATACAGTATGGTTGACATATGCTAAGGAACAGTTGACACATGCTATGAAGTATGGTTGACACATGTTCCACTCTTCTCCCACACATGATATTCTCTATGGTAGAAGATCTCATTCTGTTAATTACTTTCTGATGTCTGTATGGAGTCTGGGACTGTTTTTGATTTGCACTTAGCAACTATTGTATCTCTTGATGTCATCATCATCATCACCACCATCTTCTTTTAGTCATCTTTGCCAAGTTGGAGAGTATCTGGACGCTTTTGAACACATTGTCTCAACCTTTGTGTAAATATGGTCTCCACCGGCGCTATTGAGAGAATTCTACACGCCGATATTGAGAGAATTCTACACATGGTTTCTATAACAGAGTTGGTAATAAATTTCTGCACTGTCCGACTCAAGTTATTCTTCATTAATAATTTGACATGGTGTAATTGGTAGCTATTGCGTGTTTGAACTATGGCTAGCGATGGTGATGCAGTCAGTATGAGTAATAGATGCCTTCAAGGAGTGCCAGTGTAAGGATTCTAGAACTACAGTTTATGTTCATATGGTCTTGGAATCATTAGTGATATGATGTTGCCTTTGGAACTTTATCTGGTTGTTACATGAATAGTTCCTTGATGCTACCTTTGGAAATTCTGTCTTGTTTCAAATGACAGTTAGGAGTAGTGTCATGATGCTACCTTTGGAAATTCTGTCTTGTTTCAAATGACAGTTAGGAATAGTGTCATGATGTTACCTTTGGAAATTCTGTCTTGTTTCATTTGCCACAAATTCAAAAAGTTAACAATTGGTGAAGTTGGTGGATTGGGTGAAGACATTCCTGGATTTCCCCCAGCAACCCTCATAAGCTGCTTGTTTACTCAAACCACCCAGTATGATTCCATGACCCTCAGAGGTCACCTCGACCTCAACATCCACAAACAAGACCCCAAGATCTTTTTCCATGAGCATTGTGATGCTGGGATGGTCTCCGGGTCTTCCCCTGGTTACTGTACAGTTAATGACCGCCATGTTACCCAGTGTCAGACACTCTGGGCTTTATTGGCCAATCTAATGACCTGTTATAAGCTTTGGACCTTGCAAGGAAAGCAAACAGATGCTGTTGATAGAAAGATTTTGATTGGACACTTGAAAGAAACTGTATCCTTGCTGAGTAGGTTTCCAATACACCCCTGTGTTGATATTGCTGGGTCTATCATTAAAGCATAAAACAGGGGAATGGATTTGAGGTGGTCTCTCCTGTTTATTGCTGCAGTGTCAAGGGGTTTGAGGGAGGGGTGTACGTTTAGCATGTAATTGGCAGTAATTTGATGGCTGTGCTGCAACATGGGGTGGGTACTAGGCTGTTAGGGTTATGCCAATTCGCGTTCCTTCTCATTCCTCCGGTGTTGTTAGAAACAACAGTGAAAGTGCCACGACAAGTTAAAGTAGGAAATTATTTGTGTCTTATGTGCACAGGAGACATCAGACAGTTCATGTCAGCTGGAATATGGTTTTAAGCTGCCCTGTCTTTTAAAAGGGAACATTAAATGAGAAGACATGAAATTACCCTAATAACAATACTAACAAATATTAAGTATTTGAATTTGTTCAGGAAATCAGGAAATATAAATGGATTCTGTGGTTATTTTAGACAGGTAATAGTTTCCACTTGAGCATAAAAGAGTTAGGGATTCATTGCCTTATGCAGACTTTATGTGCCATTCCATTTCTTTGAAATGTGAACCCAAAGTGTATACTCTTTACAGGCATTAGCATACTTCTAGAGCATGCAACATTTTTTTTAGCATTTCTTTTTCATTAACTTGAAAGATATTTTTCCTCCCAAATAAATATTTACCTGTTTCAATACATATGATTTTTTAAATGTATTTTTTTTTAGCCTGAATAATTCTTGTTTTCATAAAATGCTTGTGTATTGGGTGAAAGATTCCCACTGTGATATAAACAATAACTCGTTCACTTTTCATGAAATAAATCTGATTTCTTATTAAACTACAATGAAATATTTTTGACCATGTGGTCTTTTGGTGCAATTTTTTTTTTAAACCTGAAAAATCTATTTTTCAATGAAAGTAAATATGTTTACTAGTTTCAATATACAAAGTTCACCAATTCCATGTATTTTTGGTTCTTACACTGGTTTCTTTACCTTGTAGCGGCCTCATCTCCAGCCTTGGCACGTGCCTTAACCGCCATCCAAGGCTCCACGAAGCGGCCTCGCAGCGAAAAAAAGGCCATCCCAGATGAGCAGAAAGATGGCAAGTACTTCGAGAGGAGGAAACGGAACAATTACGCGGCAAAGAAGTCGCGCGACGCCAGAAAAGCCAGAGAAGACGAGATTGCAATCCGAGCCAGTTTCCTAGAGAAGGAAAACGCAATATTGCGAGCGCAAGTGGCGACGTTACAAGAAGAGGCGAATTCGCTGAGACAACTGCTGCTTCAGAAGAGGGCGCGACACTGAGTGTTTTATTGACGAGCGAGATGTTTTACCGTTTCTATCTTGAATCACCTGTTTTCTGTCACTTCCTGTTACCCCTGTTGGCAAGGTGATGTGTAAATGTACCTGCATCTTAAAGGGGCTCTGTCAGTGGAAAGTTGCAAGTCATCTCAGTTTCAAAGTCGCATGTTAGAATGTAGTTGGCCGATACATATATATATAATGTTACCGGTATTGCTTGTATAATTATTATCTGTATCATGTTACGACTCATGACAAAATGTACCATGCAGTTTGCAGAACTATTCGACATATTTGAGGTTCATTTCTCTTGTTGTCATTGCAAATTGCAATACTTTGCGACATTGACGGTAGAACCCACAGAATGCAGACATGTTAGTGAAGAGCGTATTGCAATTTAAAATTTGGTAGTGCACCTTTAATGCTCTTACCACTAAATGCTCTTGCATTTTATGCTCTAACCACTGTCAGAGCTCCCTGAGTGCTGTTTTACAACCCTCTGTCTAGTGCTGTCGCCACTGTGGAAAACATGAACAATGTTACTCTGTATTTATGCAAACCCCTGCTTGTAAGTTGTACATATAATAGGTATACCTGTCATTTGTAAAATTTCTATGGTAGAATTTACAACTTTGAATGTCAATGTTTGGTTCATTATTTGTTTGATTTACTTTAGTGGTCACCTTCAATTAAATAAATTCTCGAGATTTTATTCTTCAAATTATTTATTTTTGAAATTTATTTTCTCAATTGTGTAACAGTTACAAAATTGAGAAAATAAATTTCAAAAATAAATAATTTCTGGGATTTTTTTCTTTTTTCTTTCTCAATTTTGTAACAGTTGGATGTTTATGACCTTATGTCTATGATTTTATTTATTTATTGTTTTCATTCTATTTTTCAATTTAATACCGTAACAGCCGAATGAATTTGTTGAAGGTGTTCACAAGTGTTACTGTTGTAGTCTATTTCTGTTAACAGAGCATTGGGTTGTGCAGCTATTTTGAGGATACTATTGTACACCATATGATGGTCACAATACACATTAGTTTGTTTTAATTTACATAACCGACTCCAGATATACATATCTCCAGGCTCCTATGATAAATTGTCCGAGAAAATATAAAATAATCTGGCATGGCAATTTTTCCGCGGATCCTCGGAAATAATCATCAAAAATATTTGTCCATTTATTCTGAGTGTTCATGCTGATTTTACAATGCTTATTGATGATTGGTTATATCCTATTCAAAACTGAGTATGTAGAAATATTTTTTTAGTATTTGATTTTAAGTATATTCAGTCAATTTTGATATTGAATTGAGATATTGGTCTAGAATCAAAACATATACCGGGTAAAGCAAAATCAATTCATTTTCTATTTATAGCTTTAGATGTTAAATAATAAATAACTCATGACATGACTATTTTGTGAGGAGATGTAGTTTTACAAGATGATTATATGGCCAGAGAATATATCGCAAAACTACCAACAACTAGTCATAACAGATATTAATTGTAAATCTATTTCCCATCGAACTTTACTGTTGAATGTGTATTTAATATGGATGAATTTCTTGTGCATTAATACCTACTTAGTCATTAAAATGTACGTAAAAAATCCACCATTTATGAACAATCTCATTAAAGTCAGATCTGAAAACTGACACTCCGATATTTGGACATCATTTAAGGAGCGAAACAAGATCTGATTTTAAATAGGTTGTTCATAAATTGAATGAATGAATGAATTTTTGTTCAACACCACTTGCAACAATTTTTCAGCAATCTATGGCAAATATATCGAATACCCCGCCAACTAGTCAAAATCAAGAAATATAACCATTTACCTCTTGAATCCAATCCTTCTATCATAGAAACTTGACATAATAAATGTCTGAGCATTCGCCACTCATATCATACACATGACAGAGATACTGCCAATCATTATAAATTATAATAACGACCACTGCCAAACAACCCATCCTTCATTGAAGCATATGCCAAACTGCCGAGGACCGCCATGTTTGATTGGTCCGTTGTATATCTATATCTATATACAATCATGTAGGTGCTCTCGCCAGTGTACTGGGGGGCATTATATGCTGTTATTATAATATAACCACTGTTGAATGAATAACAATGAATATTTTATCCCGGTGTTCGTATTTAACCATATTTTGGGTAATGAGGAATTATACTTACTTTGAATGGAGATATTTGTTTCTATAACCAAGATTACTGATTGGATCATATCATGTTTTGGTTGTTTTCCATCCAATTTTGATAAAGAAAATAATATGTATGAAATGCTGAGCAAATGTTGCGACCACATTATGTCATTTTACATTTAAAGGGAAATTGAATTATACTGAAAATAAGTTTTGTCCATAATACCCAAAACATTATTTCTATTCCAATAGTGTAGTGGAGTTTAATGAAATTTTGTTTAATATTATAATAATTAAAGAAAAAAGTAATTACATTTCATATATGAATTTTTTATTTTTTATACCATATGAATAATTGAAGTTAATTTTATATATATAGTATTAAAGAAAAATATGATTACATTTTATATATGAAGTGTTTTTTTTATACAACATGATTTTACCAAATTAATTTATCTTCAGAATTGTATATTCGTAAACAACGCATTCTCTCATTCACTTGCATTCAGAGACAATACTGTTTGTGGTTCTACTGTAGCTGGACTGTTCATTCATGTGTGTATGAATCACTGCAAATCTCATCCAGGAGGCTTTTAACTTTACTATAATATCATATTCAAAATCATTTCTAAAGCAACTTGTGATTACATTTTTTTTAAACAATTTTTGAGGTGTTGGTTATTGAATTATTACCTAAAAATGAGCTTTCCTGATTTTTCTGATTACCAGTATATTGTATTGTACATTATTTTTTTTGTATATTTTTTTTTATGTCATGTAGAGTCTACTTAAATGAAGGTTACTTCATAGGAAATCATTAGGAAACGATTTTACTGTTTCCTCTCACTGTTCGGATGTTCGGGTACCGTATGCATGTCACTGTTTCTAATGGTATTCAGTGTTTGTATAGTTAGGTCTAGTACATCATAGCACTATAGTACCGTATTATAGTCATTCATTATCACTGTTAATGTTATCACCGTCAAACTTTGTATTAGTGTATTTGGAACTTCTTTGGATATTTCTTATTTATTGATATATCGTGGTAGCGGCCTTTCCAGGTTTCTTTCTTTTAGGTTTTTTTTCTTTCTTTTATTTACCAGGGGACCTATTCTCTAAACGTTATTACAAACTTCTTAGCCTAAGAATAGTTCTTAAGAATTATTATAGTATGGCTACTAACTGTTCTTAGGCTAAAAAGTTTGTAAGAACGTTTTGAGAATATACGCCCCCTGGTTTGTACATGTACCGCAAATGGGTTGATTATAGAATATTTTATAATTAACAATCATGGATGATACGGTACTTTCGTAGTTAAATTAGGTTTGATTTTTTTTTATACAAAGTATTTCCGGACATGTATATATTAATTTCCTCAAATCTGTTCATTTTCCCAAATTTATCTCACTATTACAATTCCATGTGATCTCCGCACACATTTTAATTCCATGTGATCTCAGCTTGTGATCTCGCACAAATTCCATGACCGTGATCTCGGCACGAATGTCCATGACTAGGCATTCAGTATTCTGTATACCATAGTATTTCTAGGTCAGAGGTCATTGTAATACGTGTGCTGGCCAGTATTGCACTCAACTGTAGTATTTATCGTGTCTATTTTGTTATCAAAATTGTTCGTTTAGAAATACGATAATGTAAAACTGATTTCAAATAAGACAGGTGAAAAATATATACAGCTATAAATCCCAATTTAATAAATAAATAAATATTTATTAATAAATAAATAAAGGGGAAAAAATTAAAAGTATAGTACCGGTATAGTGAAATGTAGTGCAGCTTGAACACAACCCTGCTGTACTTTGTACATAGACATGGCAATATCAATTATAATTTGCTTTGTACTAGGAAAACCTGTACTGTTATAGAGGTTGCTTTGTATTAGAAAAACCCATACTGTTATAGTTCACTCTGTAGAGAAGAACCTATACTGTTATACAGTAGTTCGCTAAATGTACTAGAAAAACCCAGTGTTTTAACAGTGTGCTTTGTATTAGAAAAAAACACAACCATTCTGTTGGATAGAGTTCGCTTTGTACTAGAAAAAACAAATCTGATACATGTATAGTTTATTCTGTACTAGAAAACCCCATTCTGTTTACGAGTTCACTTTGTACTGGATAAATCCATACTATATGTCTGAGCAGACTTATATATTGCAAGTCCTTGAAACGAATGGGTCGAATGCCTTACAATTGTGCATAATTACAAGAATGATTTTCATTACAACTGAATTGAATCCTTGCTCACACGTTCAGTATCTACACACGTAGTGTTGCCAACTGTCCTTCAAAGCTTAATTATGTACCTGATCTCTAATACAATCACTACATGTATAAAACTGTATGCATAATTATCCAACTCAGGGTCAGTATGCGGGTATTTTGTAAATATTTTTGATATATAAATAGCCAATATGTGCATTTAATCAAATTATACACCAATGTAATAAATCTGTTTTGGAACCATATTCTTGTTGCGCTTGTTTGATATTGATGTGTTCGTCATTTTTCTAAGATCTAAAATGTATTTTCGTATTTTATGAGTGTTTCAAAGATGAAATTACTCCAAGCGTACATAAAATATAACCCAACTACTGCTGAAGAATGAATTTGTGTGTGTGTGTGTGTGCGTGTGAGTGTGTGTCTCTGTGTGAGTGTGGGTGTGTGCGTGTCTCTGTCTGTCTGTTTGCCGAGAGTCAACTGAATACCCCTTAACTGAATCCGAATACCTCTTTAAAGGCATAATATCACAGATATTTATGGTCGTTTGGGACTAGTTCTTAGCTACAACTGCAAAATACATTCACT
>JAVCKZ010119010.1:0-22586 GCA_034780755.1 Lepetodrilus elevatus | reverse complement strand
ATTTTTATTACCCGATGACATAAGGGTAGCAAAGGAACGATGTGATCGTTGGATAATAATATTGGCAGGTAAATACATGACAAATTGAAACAAGAACAGTTTTACAAGTTATTATATGTCTGTGGACATGGTGAACTGGTTTGTCTATGAATATGACATAACAATTTAATTGAATTTTAATTCCATCCTATTTACCATTTCTAATTGAGTCTTCACTTTCTTGTATATAAATGAGAAGCTGTTCATTTCTAGCCTCTATGTCCTGATCTCTCCAGACCAGAGCAGGGCCTGGTGTGACTGGTGTGACTGGTGTCTAGCATTAGCAAGTGTAGTAGGCGGCTACAAGACAAAGCTGCCAGTGGTTCAGCCTCTTAGTGCTGGTCAGATGCATAGATCAATAGCACTGACCACCGCCAGTCCGTGGCCCCACTTCACAAACCACACTTAATTACCTAAATAAACAGAATATCATTCCAGATTTGCCCTGTTCCTTGAGCTGACTTTACCAATATGGATTTGCTGGACTTGGTAGAAGTGGCAGTTGAGGAGCTGTTATACTTTGGGCATCCTGTGTTGGACCTACACAATTGAAGACATATGTAGCTATGGCGTGCAGGTTGTTTCGATCCCACTGATATGTTTTACCTAGAAAATGGACAAAGAAAACATTTACAGAGGAGGAAATACATGTTTATAGGTTATTAGTAGGTCTCGGACATTCTGGTAATGCTTTGTAGCACAGGTGTTGCTATAGCAGTAGAAGTTCATCATGAGTTGTCAGTGTCAGACTCAATAGCTGAACACTTGTTTTTATTCTGTTCTAAGATGGTCTAGTCAGTGTATGCATGTGTTATGTGATGATCATATAACTAACAAGACACATGGTGATACCAAACTCTTGTCATGACCAGTCTTGGCTTTATAAACTCTTTCAAGATTGTTGTCCTCATTACGTAGCGTGTGATATGTTGAGTTCAGTACATTTTATACAGTATGTATAAAATTAAAGTTTTCTAAAATATCCCATATGGAAAGTTTCAATCTATTGCAAAGATCTATTGATACTTAGCTGAAGCAACCGGATTCCACTGTGCTACTGGCTCCATTGCCTGAACAACACATCCCCATTAAGTGAATTGACATTGAGCTTTGGACCACTGGATAACGATGGCCAACGTTTCACGAAAGGGTCGTACCTCGTCCAGACGTAGATTGAGGTTTTCATGATTTTCTGTTATAGCAATAGCATGATTTATGCCTGGACTAAAGTACGACCAATCCATGGACTACAGTACAACCACCATGAACCTCTGGCCATCACAGTAAGCAGTTAATGTTGAATCTACCTATACAATTATTTCAAATGCGTTTCATTTAGCTATATACAATTACGTATCAATTTGCAACTTTATTTGGAACTAATTCAGCCTACCAATAGCCGTTAGTGCCAGATTAAGTCATAGATGTATTTTGTTTGTAGGAAGTCTGTTGACTGAATGCCCAGCATTCAGTGATACACTGGGGAATGTTTTATATGAAAACTCACAATACAATCTGGCACGTGTTCTCAGTGAGCTTTTCTTTCGTGCTTCATCAAATTCCTCACCAACTTTTTCTTTGACAAGAAATCGATTGAGGTGTGAATCTGTAAAATTTCTTATATTAAAAATTGCTACCTTACAGGCCAAGTTTCTTATGTATTGATTTCATAATCATGTGATATTGTTCTGCAAGGATACTTTCTATTGAGCTGAAGATTACTAATGATACCATTGAATACATCCGGGCAGTCCTCACACTGCTGGCAGTAAGCCCACTGTACATCGTGAGGATGTTGTATGTAGGTTGACACGACATGTCAGGAGCATGTCATTCTGGAAGTATGGTACTGCTGATCAGGACAGGAATCAATATCTTGTAAGAATGTCGGAGCTGATCACGAAGTGTGCGAAAGTGTGACATCTGTCAACTAAGAAACACTTCCTGTCTGATGTAACAATCGGCAAACATGGTACAAGGCCGTTGTCTTGCACTGGTACCTATGGAGAGTTTTAATCTATATTTCTATTACCATGTGCAGTGTCGAGGGAGTTGTCAATGGTTAAATGGCTGTAGATGGTCCAATAGCTACGAGAGAATGGGAGATAGGGAATCAATAGGTCGGAGATAGCGGACTCTGCTCACACTCTAGTACTCAACATTCAGCCATGAGAGAGCTTCACAGGTACATTGTAAGTAGTCAACTTTCAAATGTTTTTCATGTACATTTGCACTACATGTTCATGACTACAGAAGCAATTACTTATTGAGACCCACTGGGCGAGCACCCAATATGTATACATATCTGAGTTGGTGAGGGTCCAATTATATATACTGTTCCAGGTTTCCACTTAGGTTTCCATTTTTGAGAGTCCTGGGGATGCAGGTTGATATACTTATCAACAATTTTTATTAATAAAGTGCGTCCAAACTTGCAATTTTTGTGTATGTGACGCAGGATTGTGCGTTCGGAAAAACCCTGCTGTTCTATGTGCATCTTTTCTATGGAAAATGTACTAGTCCATTGAGCAACAATCCTGCAAACCCCTTCTACTTTTGATCTTGTTGGTTAATTTATATATTACTGATTTGTATTTGTGCTGTGTATATGTACAGTTCTACAGAACTAACCATGTGAGCTCTCCATTTCTCATGACACTGTGGAAGTGAAAGCTACTAATGAGAGATAGTAGATGACAGGAATGGTATCCATGCTGCACACAGGGACACAGCTTTAGTCCTCGGGGCGCAGTTCCACAGAATGATGCATCATTAATCGTCTGATGCTTGACCATGTTGACATAGAAAGTTGAGACGAGAGATGAAAAGCGTTACTGAATTCTCTGTGGGAATTGGCCACGTGTGGATTAAAATATAATTGGATGTCTGTCAGCTACATATATCCTGTAGCTTTGGCGAGATGATGAAGGTGCAATGTGCAACCAATAGGAAATTACTCGAGAAACTGAGACAGTGTCCATATCATGATATTAGTTTAACGTAGTACACTTATTTTTATGCATTCTAAGGAATGTGCCGACTACCAAAGACCTCCTGACTGTACATTAGTCATTACCATTGTATCAAATTATTGATCTCAAGCCAGATGTGTTGGATTTGTATTTGTGGTAGTTTATGTAGGAATCTCTAACATCATTGCAGCATATCAATAGAATGTTTTGGTTTGCACTGCTACAGATATATTTGTGTCTCTGACTTGTTTCAGCTTGAACAGCCCTCTTGGTATTATCCACAATGAGTGAATATGGAGTTTAACGTCGCTGCGGGAATCTTTCACCCATTTGCGACGATTATTATCCACAACTGTTCACTGGTAGTCCAATGTTGACATACATTGTGTCAGATGTATGGCATTGCAACTTGATAATTCACTGCAACTTGAGAACTCATTTGTAGTTTACAATGTAGATAGATACTGTTGCAGGATGATTGAAATAGAATGCACCTCACTTGAACGACCTGGGTCATGCTGGGGAATACAAGAGAGATGATTTGTCAATGTCAGCCAACAGGAGCTGAGCAGGGATACCAATCTAACGTTGTATAATAGTAGGAGTTACATACTCTTCTGTAACCATGGTTACAACTGGCTCAAACATGGTCATATTAAATTTGCAAATTTCAAAACATTCCATTTCTCAGATCAATAATAGTGATATCCTCACAGCTGACCAGCTGATTGACAATCAATATGACATTTATCCTAAGCCCTGCTTGTGGGTTTAGTTATTCCCTGGTGAAAAATAACACATCTAGGAATATGTTTCACTTCCAATGTCTATTTTCTGCTTGTATGGTATGTGCTTCTAAACACTGCATTATGTATACAGTGCTCCCTCGATATAACGCTGAAGTTGGGGGTCCATGACATGCCACCCATGTTATAATACCTGCGTTATATCAACAAATATAATTGGAGGGGAAAAAAAAAAGTATTTTATTTTTTAATTATTTTTTAAAAATGGGATCCACGTTGGACCCCGCGTTGTATCCTAATCCGTGCTGCATCGAAGGGCGTTATATCGAGGGAGCACTGTATTATGATAATACGAGGAGTGGAGATTGTTTCAGCAAGACCAGGCTGGTACATTCAGCAGAGACTTGTCCATGACCTGTGCCCAGCCCAAGGCTAGGTCTACTCCGACCAGCCTTCTATGTTGAGCTGCTTTCTACTTCTATTACCGTCTTCAGAACCGTGCGGCCCAAGCCGCAGTCGCTACTCCGTAATTTGGTCTTTAGCTGCGTGACATGCCAGAGTGGCCGGCCAGTAGCGAGCCATTTTGCCTAATCATGGTAGTCCTTTGTTTTAGTCAAGGTAATGAGTATAATCAGTGTGCGATGCCTCCGTTACAGAACTGTCGGAACTGTCACGTGTCGGACATATATGGCAATAATTTTATACGTGGACATGTAATTCACTTTTCATGAACAGCATGTAATTTTCAACTCAGACATGGCCAGAAATGCAAGCAACAGTAGTTATTAATTATTAGTATTGTTGAAGACGTGTTCAAATCTATAACATAAAATAGATGAAAAGTGTTTATAATTGGGAAAGTCTGTATGTTGTATTGTGCTAATATTTTAGAAGATACTTTCTTCAAACGGAAAGATAGTATACATGCAATATTCATTAATAATTCAGTATAAAGTAAATTAAAAGCAGATTTATGTTGACATATTCTGTAACACTGACAAATAAAACAGTCTTTCTACAAGCAATTTGTACATAAAACAAGTAACTATTTGTCATTGAAAGGTAACTGCATCTTAACACTCTATCAACCAAGTTGAGTTATCTTAGACATGCTGAATGTATTCAGATTGAATGTTGTTGATATCATGACCTTATCATCCATGAGTCACCACGTAGTGAGGGAGTAGGAGATGAGATATAATATGCTTTCCTACAATAATAAATGTAAAAATATACACATGATTAATTTTGGTATTTCAGAATCAAATGTTACTGCTAGACTCGGGTAATTTGAATAAGCTTTTCTGATACTTGGCGAGATCAAGGATATGTTTAAGTGTAATTTGTTAAGTATTTAAAAATAAGAACACACCTTTGGTACAAGCTTGAGTTGACAAAGGGGTTAACATGGTTAAGATTGGCCCTACAGGTGGGAGTAGGGTGACAGATAGCCCCCACAGTGTAGGCTTCCTGCAGCCTAGTGCAGGAGGAGTAGGGTGACAGATAGCCTCCACAGTGTAGGCTTCCAGTAGGAGGAGTAGGGTGACAGATAGCTCTGACAGTGTAGGCTTCCTACAGGTGGGAGTAGGGTGACAGATAGCCCCCACAGTGTAGGCTTCCTACAGGTGGGAGTAGGGTGACAGATAGCCCCCACAGTGTAGGCTTCCTACAAGAGGAGTAGGGCGACAGATAGCCCCCATAGTGTAGGCTTCCTACAGGTGGGAGTAGGGTGACAGATATGGAGAGCCCACTACTACAACAAGGTCACACACAAAGGGATGTCCCCGGGCTAGACACACAGACCTCTGCCTGGCTACTGTGTCAAATAGTGATAATGAGGAATATACCATTGCACATTGGCTGACCACAACATTCTTGGAATGCCAGGGTAGGACGGACAGGTGTAGGGAATCGTGTAGTATCTGGCTGACATTGGCTGTGTTGTTGTACTCTAGTTGTTGTACTACTTCTGTGGGGGCAGAATGTTCAGTGTTGTGTTCTAGTGAATCCAGCTTAATACTTTGTGAGTGGCAGTGATATATACTTACTGTGCGGCAGGCCACTCTGTGATGAATGTATGTTGCATGTGTTTTCACCTTGGGCTGAAACATAAACAGTGTTGATGTTTGCCGTGAGTGTAGACACTTAATGCCGTTCTGTTCAGTTTCCCCATAGAACGAGCTGCTTGGATTAATACCGTACTGTATACAAGCTGCAGTGTGGATAGCATGCAGTGGATAGGATAGGATGCAGTGTGGATAGGATGCATGTTTGATGGATAGTTACTTCATGGTGCTTTACACAAGACAAGAAATTTATCATGTCACAGATATATATTCTATGACTGAAATTCCGCGTGGATTGTGATTGTGTTTGAAGATGCTCTGTGGAGTTGTCTGTTCCGTGGCTGGTGGCGTCTGCGGTGACTGACCGCTTCCTCAGCAGCGTGGTGTGCAGTACAGCACTAACTAGCACTGGTAGCAGCGCCCCGATCAATACTGCCGCACAGCCCACTGCCACAGCCACCACCGCAACCACCACCGCGGCGGCCCCAATACTTCTAGCTCAGCAAAATGATGCTTGCCATGGATTACGATTTCGATGAAGATGCTTGTGCATCTTTAGAAGGTAGGTATTTCAGATTGTTGGTGAAATAAGTAAGGCTTGTTGATCTCAAGAAGGTTTGACATCACAGTTGGGAGCGTTTTGTGTGTGTGATGGATTATGTCTTGTTTACATTTATAAATTAACGGCCTTTGAAAAAAAACTTGTTTTCAAGGTTTAAGATGAACTACTTTAAAGTCTACATTTATTTTCTACACTTGAAAGTCTACATTTATTATCTACATTTGAAAGTCTACATTGATATAAGCCAAAGTAGCAATTCTGCCTAGCACTATATATATTTTCTGCATGCACGTAAGTCCAGGCATTATGTTTTACCACTGATACTCTTAACCACAAAACTACAATGAGATATGTGCTTAAGTTAAAATGTACTTCCGCTACTGCAGATTGGGTTTTCATAATAATCCGCTGTGCCAGGTAAACTGGGTTGGATGGATCATGTTGGATTGTTTCAGTGACCCGTTTTATGTGTTGTTAACTTTGATATCTGTTTGTGGCCCAGTAAAGAGAAATGTCATATTCAAGGAATGCCATTAGCATGTATATTGCATGAGACAAGCACAGCTGAAGGTATTTCGGGGTTCGGCTATCCTAGCATGCCCACTGTGTAGGTGGCCGATCAGTGTACACTGGCCTTGTTTGGATGTAAAGTATATGTTGAGCTTTTGTGTGTATTTTTCATCTTTATGTTAATTATTGGATAAAAAAATAGTTTAACAGGGTTCCACTTAGGTTTCAATTTTTGAGAGTCCCTGGGACGCATGTTGATATACTTATCAACAATTTTTTATTACTAAAGTGCGTCCAAACTTGCAATTTTTGCGTATGGGACGCAGGATTGCACGTTCGGAGAAACCCTGACTTACTGAAAAACTATACAAGGAAATGTCTGTACCAAATTAATTATAAACTTTAGCTTCACTTGCATGAGCCTTGACCTGACAGTGTGGGTATTTTTTCTGATATTTTTGGAACACCTAGTTGGTGCTGCTTCCAATCCTACTTTACCCTTCTCCCTACTGAATTGTTCCATTGTGCATGTGAGGAAGTTAAGCAGAGCCTGAGATTGCCAGAAATACTGATGAAAATGACATCAAACCATATATATCATACTAATATATAATATAACATGGTCTCCAAATGCACTATTGAAGATACAGACACATTGCACAAAGGTTCTACAACCTGTTAGTCATCTCGAAATGCCTTCCCAAAGAACTAAGGCTAAATTAAGATAATGACCATGTTGAAAACGAGACATTAAATCTAGAGTTCAATCAGTGAATAATTATTCCAATGTCCCGACTTGATGACCCCTTTAATGGAAGGGCGATGGAAGGGCGATGGAAGGCCGATGGAAGGACATCAAGAATCAGATCGTCCAACCTGAGCTGTAATAATCATAAAAGGCAATCACCATCACCGTACACATGGTAGGGGCTGGTGTACTTAGAAGAGGGCACCGAGCATGTGACATACAATCCATCTTCAGGACCACAGATTTTTCTTTTGATAAAAGAAAGTCATTAATAGGAATTTAATTACAGACCCTATGGCTGAATATAACAATGGCTTTGTGAATTTTATTGGTTCTAGTCATGAGAACGAGATGGAACAACAATACTTTCAATATAATGATCCACTATATCACATCAACATTAATATTTAATAACTTTAATTTACTGTGATAATTCGCTACTTGTACTTTCTCAAGGAAAGATCATGTGCAGTCCATGTTAAGAGCAATCATATTTTTGTTCATATGGTCTTTATAAGTTAATAACATGCCATGATAATAGCACAGATTCCTGCAGAATTAGGCACAGATACTGCTCTCTAGGGCATCTCCGGTTGCAGTCGGCATGGGGAGGGTTAAGAGAGGAGTAAAACCTGCAACTATTATCTAAGTAGGAGAGTAACGGTTATTCAATAAATATAAGATCATTGAGTATTAAAGAAAATGTTTTGATTAATGTTTTCATATATTTTAACATTGTCAAAGATCAACTAAAGTCAGGATTACTTTAACTCTGTCCATGCTGGTGACAACTGGAGATGCCCATAAGAGTAGTGTCTGTACATAATCCAGAATGGACAGGGTTAACTTAATAGAATTTTTTTTCTATAATATCAAAAAGGTTGGTGTAGATGTATTCATAATTTATTATATCCACATGCAATACCAGCTGGCTTAACCTTTCAAAATGGTAATTTATTTAGTGTAATACTTAAATATTATAGAAATATTGGTTTTATGTCTTCATCACATTTCAGTTGCCATGACAACTTAATCACATATGTCACGCTGAAAGCAGCCAGTGATAGTTTCATTTTATAACTGTTTGTTAAAGTCGTTCTGCCCATTCCGATTCCAATGATATATTTATTCTTGAGAACAGTCATGGATTTGTAACAGCTGGGTGTGGTTACAGATGTTTCTTAGCAATATGGTCGATTTGTAATATTACAATCGGCATGCATTTGTCAAATTGATAAACAATAAGTCTGAAGAAACTTGGGCGAACATAATGAATCAGAGCTCCAGATAAAATTTGCGACCTAGGAGTATTGTACTCCCTGATTTTGATTTATGGAGTATTTTCAAATATTGCGATACTGGTACTCTCATAAATTAATTTAGGGAGTATTATGTTAAGATTAATAGCAGTTGTAGGCTGCTTTTAACATAGTTCAAATAGCTAAACGTTGTGGTAATGGCCCCATTTACTGTCGGACATTTGATTCTGGTCAGATATGGCCAAAATCGAATGTTCGATAGTCAATGAGATTCAAACATAAAATAAAAAGGAGTACAGAAACATTATCAAAATATTCATAGGCCTATCTAAGTCCATATTCTAAAATAAATAAATAAATAAATAGGGCCTAAGTGATATGTACGACCGTAAACAGCCCACATATTTTATCATTATGTACGCGTTTTAATCACTGCCAGATTTAATATCTATGCGTATTTCTCAGTTTTTACTGCGTAAATTACGCGGATATGCACCTTATCTGGTCTACTGATGGATGCTAGAAGTTTCAGTGTTTGAAACTCGCCATAAACTGATTGAATAACCTGATTTTGCCCATATGGAGGTCATTTATTTTCTACATATTTTTATGTCAAGATTCAAAATAAAATTGAACATGTTTTTTAAACAGGTGATAAATAGCTATCAAACTAACAGCTATTTTTTTTTATACATGTATATCGAAGTCAAAAGACAAAAAAAAAAGAGTGAAATTAAATGGCAGAATACATAGGAAGTGTATACAATCATCAGTATTTGTACAAATGATACCATATTTGCCTTATCGCTAAAACAGCTACTAATTAAAACTTAAGGAAGCTAGGCAATCCCAACAGAGAAAAGAAAATCTGGTCTCATTTCGAGATAAATCTCTTGCGGCCATTGTTAGAAAACAATTACAAGTCGATGAAACATATATGAAGTCGACTGTACCATACAGAAGATTAGCGGTCATGTTTTGTTGTCGTAGACAGTCCCGTAATAACCGCAGCACAAAGGAGACATTTATCATGTTAATATTGCAGGACAGGTTATATCCCTAAGCACAATGACGTGGATAGTGTCTGGAACAGAAATATATGACACTCGCTGAATATACCTTCATACATGTATGTATTTCCATAATCTATGGTCTATCTTTGGATCTAGTTGTAATACAGTGCTCCCTCAATATAACGCCCTTCGATGCACCGCGGATTCGGATACAACACGGGGTCAACGTGGACCCCATTTAAAAAAAGAAAATAATAAATAAATAAAAATATTTTTTTCCCTTTAATTATATTTGTTGATATAACGCAGGTATTATAACGCGGGTGGCATGTCATGGACCCCAACTTGAGCGTTATATCGAGGGAGCACTGTATCCAGACATGGAAACAGACAATCATGATGTCAATGAAAACAATTAAGTCCAAGGTGAAGCCCCAAATCAGTGAATGTCCGTGGATCCATGGAAAATTGCCATACCTGAACGTCAGGAATCAAACTCGAACTGTTAGGATTAAAGAACGGAGCTGTATATGCTCAGCTAAAGGATGACATTGTCACTCCACCAAGGATGACATTGTCACTCCGCCAAGGATGACATTGTCACTCCACCCAGTCGACATGGTCAATTCAATGGTCAGTGTGAGTGACAAGTGTCATTGATTGGAGAGCATTGACCATGTCAGGTCAGAAGTGAAGTTCTACTCATTACATACTCTGAGGTACACTAGGCAATTAACCCACTCCCTGCTTACGGTAATTAGGCACAGTCACTTCTCTCTAAGGCATTAACAGTTGCCTTCAGCATGGTGAGTGGTTAACAGGACTCGCGGATTGGGTTAAAATTTATGAATAAACAAATTGACCACAATATTTCCGTAATAATTAACAAAGAATTTCATGGAAACGTTCGTAATCTTTATCTTGTACCCGTGGACTTGAAAGGGATATAAATCTTGAACATATGTAGGTATCTTATTTCCAGGCAAGATTGAAATGATCCATGATTCAATTTCAAAACAGGTATACATATTTTACATACGGTACATTAGTTATTAAACCTCACTAATGAAATAAACCTGCACAAAAGAAATTAATACAAATAAATAAATAATTATTTAATGACATAAATGAGCTATTTAACCATCTTTATCCTACAGGCAACCAGCTATTTCCTACAGAATGGCGCTAGTGATTAATCAATGTATTGCGGAGAAGTTTTAATGAAAGGTATATAAAATCTAGTTTAACCCTCTCCCTGATGGACTAGGCAAAAGCACTGCTCATTATGGCATCTCCGATTGCCTTTCGCAGGGAGAAGGTTAAAAAGAAACGCTTGATATAGATATAATATACCCAACATTGATAGCCAAAAGCTGACAAGGTCGGGATCTATAAATGTATATATCACACGTATATATACATCTGGAGCTCTATCCCTGTAATATTAATTGACAGATATACTCACACAGTGCTAACACTCATATCTCAACAGTGACAGATAGGCCCCGCCTCCGGGTGTTTCCTATACAATCTGCCTGCAAGCGTCTATCAAAGGGCTGTTTTCATACACCGAAAATTAATAACATGTTTGTTGTTCCCCTTGTGTCAGATGGAGAATAAATTCAGAGCCCCTGCTATTGTGACCCAATTCGTGTCCAGTGACATGTAAATAGTGGTACTGCCAACATGACACGACTATGCCGACACGACACGACTAAGCCGACATGACATGAACATGATCGTTGGAATGCAGGGTCCAGATAATGGTAAACAGTGCCCAGTAGTAGAAATGACAAAGTCCAGGTGATTTAAGGACCACAACCGCTGGCCTTGTCATTATGTGTGTGTTGACATCATATACATTGTAAATGGGTATGTGATACTAACACAACATTGAATTCCGTTCAGCTATACACAGATATAATTACTAATTGCTTGTGGTGTTGCTATTTATAGCATAGGTATAGGGTGAATGAATGTGTGGTGGTACCATGTAGGAAGATGAAATGTTTTCTATGAAATATTTCCATACATAAAATTATTATTATTATTATTTTTTAGTGCTGACTTACATCTGTGCACACACCTCCCAATCATACATCTGAAAATGCATTCTCTAGTTTGCAAAATAATTCATCCCTATAAATCTTGTCTCATTGCATAGCAATATTCATCAATATTAAATGTAACTTGCTAATGGTCCAGGAGCCATGTTCCCAAAGCTACAGGGGTTCTCCGAACGCGCAAGTTTGGACGCATTTTATTAATAAATAATTGTTCCCCGGGACTCTCAAAAATTGAAACCTAAGTGGAACCCTGCAAAGCTAACATATACATGACAGGGCTCTGGACTAACATATACCCGACGTACAGGGGCAAGTTAAAAATTGCACTGCGGGGAAACCTACATTTTAACATTTAGCATCTTTGTTGCCTTTGCAATTTGCCCCGACTTGCTCTGCGGGCAAGTAACTCAAAATGTTAGTCTGGAGCCCTGCATAACATCGTTACGGAAATTTTGATGATCCAGAAAGAGTCAAATTTTCCTCCACAAAGGCTTAACGATGTCGGTGCATCAATGATAACTTCGGGAACATAGCCCTGGTTACAGACGCTGAATATCAGATTACATTAGTTTTATTTAAATGTTACCTTGATTATCAATATCAAATGTATAATGTATTATATATGTAGCATTTATCAAGGAGCAGAATGGAAATAACCTTTACAGCTTTATTACCAATCCTCATTCATTTAAAAACAAAAATATGCTTATTAAACCGAGAATCATTATATATAGGGTAAATGTTGTTTGGAAATAATATAATTGTCCTTTATATCAGGATATCTGGATTACTACCAAGACTGGTAACTGTATTATCGCTGACTTACTCACTGCAGCTAGATTAAACTTTGATCAATGACCACGTAATCTTGCAGAGCAAAAAAAAAAAAGATTACACACAAATACTGAGCCTTGAAATCTCTTCTTCCCTTTCTGGCCCCTGTTCCACATATTAATCATAGCGATACGAGAATCATAACTCCTATAACGTTTACTGTAAATCATGAAATTAATGCGAGCAGAATATTAATGCGAAAAATGTGACCGACGTATTGTAGCATTTAATTGCTGCGCATTAAAGGTAAGTACCGATGAAAAACATGTATGGAGAAATGAACGTTCGCATTTTATTGGTGTAGCATTTTCGTCTAAAATCTAGAGGTCGTATTAAATTAGTGACGCGTTAATTTTGTGATTTACAGTATATGACATGGCACTACAACTGTTCTCTGGAACGGGAACCTATTCCTCAACTTCTATACAGTACTCCCTCAATATAACGCCCTTCGATGCACCACGGATTCGGATACAACGCAGGGTCCAATGTGGACCCCATTTTAAAAAAACACTTTTTAAAAATATAAAAATCTTTTTTTCCCCCACCAATTATATTTGTTGATATAACGCGGGTGGCATGTCATGGACCCAAACTTCAGCGTTATATCGAGAGAGCACTGTATTACCACCCATTCCTCCTATCATCCCCTATTTCTCCCACACCTTCCTGACTGAAGAACATAACGGCATCTATCACCTATACACCTCTTCAATCTGTCGTCAAACTCAACAAGTGGTCCCCATCTGCTTGTGGCCATACCGACCATGCGGACATATATCACTGGTATCTGCACGACCACTGGATGGCTTCCGTTATCTTGACCGTGAGTGACCGAGTGACTTGAAGTGTCCGAGGGCGAGAGGTGTCCGTTACAGAGTGTTATCTTGACCACGGGCAAGTTTTAGATTTCTCACTGGACATTGCCTTTGGCATAGTCCCAGGACAGAATCACTGTGGGCCAAGTGGTTAGAATACCTTGCCTTAAGATATTGGGTCTTCAACCAATCATGGGCCGCCTTGCTTACTGCTACACCATTGTGCTATCATTTTCAGAACATGTGACTACGAATTAAATATACACTTAAAATTATAACTTGTGAAAATATCGACATCCACTCCACTCGATTAGATAAATATGGTACATTGTATTATTCTAGAAAAAAAACCACCTGAATATCCTCTATAGACTATGGATTAAAACTTGGAAATTCAGGTTTGTAATCTGACACATTAACAAGTACCGCTATGCCATTCTACTCTTTCTATATAAATTTGCACCTGCAGGTATAACTTTCATGGTCAAATATTTGTAAATATATCTTACATTGACTCCATTACAGTCAACATAATAAAAAAATACTATTAAATATCCACAAATAAATGTTCATATGAGATGGAGGCAGTGGTCATTATATTGCTCAACTGGAGTGGACAGGGGCCAGTGATAAACAAGCCGAGGTGAGAGAGTGGCTGTCCACTACAGGGTGGGCTGGACACCAGTCATGTCAGGCAGGTAATGGAACAGGCCCGGCTAAGAATGTGGTCAGTCTGGTATAAGCTCGGTGTAAGCATGGCTAGGAAGTCCCAGTGATGGCCGACTGATGGAATCTCTGGGTGCAGCTGTACGAAGATTTAGGAATCTTGGAATGCAGGAACTAAAACTACCGAATAGTACAGTGCTCCCTCGATATAACGCTGAAGTTGGGGTCCGTGATATGCCACCCGCATTATAATATCCGCGTTATATCAAAGATTTTTTTTGTATTAAAATTATTTTTTAAATTGGGTCCACGTTGGACCCCGCGTTGTATCCAAATCTGTGGTGCATCGAAGGGTGTTATATCGAGGGAGCACTGTACTTACCCGGTACATGGAGTTATTTGAGGAACGGTATGAAAATAGGATTCCAGCTTGGTTACCAATCCTCATTAATATTTTTAGCATGAATATAAATTTTAATGATTTATCCTAATAAATTGTAATAAGAAAATAATAATATTATAGTCATCTTCATCCTCTCCATGGATAAATTGCAACATATACATTCTTGTATATTGCAATATTGAACCTTTTAAAAGATTTTTTTATTATAATATTTATAATAAATACATTATTTTAGATGGTAATTCTATTCTAAAATATGATAAAACAAATGGAATGGCTTGAAAATAAATTAAATATTATTTATTATTTTATTTTTACGGTACCTGTCTGGAATAACATGATCAATAGCAGAATGACCAACACAGATAGGTCTGTAGACATTTAGGTCATTATTTATAGATATAGTCATGTACAAAATAATCCCCAAAGATTCACACCCTAGTTTACCTGTACGCAGAAATGTATACCTCGCCAATATTGACCACAATTTCCAAAGTCCACACAAACCTAAGTATATACATTATTCACATGATGAACATACCAGAAGGACCTTGGTGAATGATTTCACCGCAGAAATAAACATTATGATTAATGTGGTGACTTTACGACCCAACTTCTGGTGCAACGTGACATTGTCACAATGGCAACAGCAATATTGCCACAATGGCAAACGTCTCATAAAGTACACTGAATGGAATGTGTCATAAACTATCCATATTTATGGCATGCAAAGATTACTGTATGTTAAACCTCACATAGTTTGTCTTGCAACTTTCTGCCAACACAGATTGTGTCTCCTATAACACAATATCCCAAAATAAGATTGCTAGATATCCACAATATTTCAAATCATATTTGAGAAATCATTCTTTCAGCATACCTCCACAAAAAGCATGCAAAATATGCACATTTTATCCCAAGAGAGAGTTTCTATTTCATTTTTACCTATCATGTTTCAATGCTATGTTTCAACCTAGATGTTTCATATTTCAGGGCATTCTTTCGATCTACTACACCACATACTATAATTTTAAAAAGGAAAGTCTTAATGACAACAATATCTCACCTGTATTAACGAGATTCAAGACTAAATTCAGCAAATCCAACACACCTGGAATCCATTCATGTTCAGTGGTATCCCAGTTCTGAAACACAAAACAAATACTCATAAATTCATACGCATGGACTAGATGATTGACAACAGAGTGTAGCTATGAAGGTATATACCTGGAACACTAAACATCTACGAAGTAAAACATTTCTGGTGGAGATATATGAGAGCAGTGGTAATACGATAGTACATACAGTACATATATCTGGCCGTGGAATGACAGCGCTCGGACATTGCAACGTGGCTAATGCATAATCCTTGGGATCTATCTGCATACCCTTGTCAATCAAATGTATTTTGACATCACAAATCTGGATGTATCCATTGAAAGTTCACGTCCATTAACCGTGTAACCCTCTATGGAAAGAATGCGACACTAACATATTTGTACATTAGGAAGAGTTTAACAGAGTTCAGCATTTTAATAGCTAAATAATTGGAAAATGAATTTATTTTAAAATTTCGTACATCTATACATAAAATTAATGATTGTTACTTTAAGAAAAATACCATTCACTATAAGAGTGAGCGAGTGGCACGTAAGTAATAATATCGCTGCGGTTATCTTTCACCCATCTTCATCAAGATTGGGATTCAGAATCCCACCGAGAAACAGGCGGACAAAATGAGGGCACTTGGAGATGGATTTGAAAGAGCAGTGTGAAATATTGAGTTACGTTGAGAAATCACGTCCACATCGCTGACCCCACCGTGTCCCAGAAGTCCACCTGAGTCTCCCCCACCTCATCAAACATCAAAGGGAGATGACAGGTGCCCTGAGGTGAACACAGGTGTATAGCAAGGAGACTCGCTCTGCCCAGCCGCTTTACATAGTCAGTTCAAAGTGTAGACTGCTAACATATGGAAGGCATAGGAAAGGGTTTTCTCAGCAGATGATGATTATAGCTAGCTTTCCAGCAATTTGACATACTAGTATGCGATGTTCTTTTGAGCAAAAATATGTATGATTTACCTTATGTAACTCTGTCATTTTCAAGTTAAAATATGACTGATTCACCTTATGTACCTCTATGTCAATTTCAAGTAAAAATATGACTGATTTACCGTAAATACCATAACTATCACGAGCAATCGTATTCAGATCAGCATTATGATGCCAATCATATCGCATTTACTCTCAATGTCATCTGTTATGGCTCGTAATTGATCTTAAAGTTGGGAAACTGGCATTCATGAATACATTGTATAACCATAATTCTATACTATTCACGTCGCCTGCCGCTGCTGCGAATATCGAATAATAACACCACGTACCAGTGGGATCAATGTGAATGTTGTCATTGACTTTCATACATACACACATATTACATACATTTGAGTTGTCATTATATTAATTACACACCTATTACACCAAGTAATCGAGAAAACTAATCCATATCAGCTTGAAGTAGTTTGTAAAGAAATTACAGGAAAGGTTTGTACAGTATTACACTTTATCAGCAGAACTATATATTGCTCCAGATAGTAAGACATTTACATAATAGGATAATAAATATACATGTTTAATCCAGTGTAAGTTTAACTATAGATATATGTAGACGTGTATATGAGTCTCGTATTCATTACCTTTCTACAACAGCCACTTTACATAAGTACAGAGGTGTAGGTCAGGTAGCGTTATGAATCATGTCAGGTGTACGTGAGAAATCACCAATCTCTTGACCAGACTTTTTAGATAAATGATTACCTATATATATCATATGAAAGATTGTCTATAGGGCAAGTTGCACAAAGCAGTCTTAAGCATAAGGTCAGCAATTGTAGGAGACGAACGTAGGTAATGTGCAAGGCTCAGGGGTCCACTTACCCGGTAGGTTTCAATTTTTGAGAGTCCTGGGGACGCATGTTGATATACTAATCAACAACTTTTTATAAATAAAGTGCGTCCAAACTTGCTTTTTTTTTTTGCTTACGGGACACAGGAGAAACCCTGAAGCCTTAAATCTTTTATGAATTTATTGAAATATACAGGTAAGGTACTTTTCATAATGTGAATGATTACCGTAAGTAGTAAATTGAAATATCCCTTCAACAGGTCAAGCAATATTTACTATTAATAAAAATAAACTTGATATGAATGTCTCTTTAACTCATAACAAAAATATGTATAAGCATGAATGATAAATGTCATGAAGACACGTTTTATCAGTATTATCTCCCTTCATGCTATGTCATTACCATAATGATGCAGCAAATTATGAATGAGCATGAAAGAAGTTTAGCAGTAGTAGCCACACTTTCCATTCAAGGAGTCGGATTACAGCCTCCACCACTTATTATATGTTTATTAGTCAATAGGAATACAGTACAATACGATCATTGTGCATCAGCAAGTTAGTTGATGTTTTCTGCATTCTTTTCACAATATTTAATTAATGATGGTGATGTCTGTTATATTGTGAGTATATATCCCACTCCAGTTTTGTGTCATAGTAACCATAAGATCCATAAGTCAAGGCTGGTGCTGATATACCATATGAGCATTAAAAACATATACTGAAAGTTTGCATGTTGAAATTGGCTACTACCGTCTGTATCATGGAGAATATAGCAGAACAAGAACATTTTCAAACATAAAACCACCAAAGGCTTTCCTTGTACAGTGCCCCCTCGATATAACGCTGAAGTTGGGGTCCATGACATGCCACCCGTGTTATAATACCTGCGTTACATCAACAAATATAATTGGAGAAAAAAAAATAATTTATTTTTATTTTTATTATTTTTAAATGGGGTCCATGTTGGACCCTGCGTTGTATCCGAATCCGCAGTGCATCGAAGGGCGTTATATCGAGGGAGCACTGTACCAATAATTAAACCAAAAGACAAGCCTGCTACGATTTACTGGAAATTATTCCTACTTCTGATAAAAACAGCTTCATGCAATTGGTTCTGCTTCAGGTAATGTTGATAGTTTACATACACTATACACATATATACAATATACATATACTTGGCCTATATCTGACTCATACCTTATCTACAGGTATGAATTCCAGCACATATACCCCGATCAGCTGAGAGAGTAGACACTAGTTGAGTATCGACAATCTCGACAGGTACGCTATAGAAGACTTCTGTCCAAGTTTATTTCACATCAGTGATCAAAGGGCACAATGTTGCGATACCTCCTCCACCCCAATTGTCCTTCACCCCATACGAAATACATTTCATGAAATGATGAACGTGAGACATTTATTGAAAAGAAATTCTGGACGATGGACGACAATTGATGGATGACAAATTACATTAATCATCGATAAATTTACCTCTCAATGCTATGAAGCTTGACTCAGGTGTGGAAAAAGGTTTTGTGAATACAAAGGGTACCACACCTTGTAGGTTTTTAGTGTTTAGTATTTTTTTAACTTCAAAGAACTTGGAAGTAATAGTAGATCAAACCAAAACATTAACATACGTCAGCAACAATCATGCACTTTAACTAAAATAACCGACGTAAAACTTAATTAATTTTGAAATCATGGATGACTCATTCAACAAAGAGTGAGTGATTAAAGAGTGAGTGATTATGAAGTTTAACGTCACTGCGGGAATCTTTCACCCATTTGCGATGAACCCGTGCTGCATTTTCTTACCATACTCTTAAAGCCTTACATACTTACAACACTTACAAGTGACGTGTGAATACTTGACCTACTTCTGCAAGTGAGGCAATGTTGTTGTTATTTTTTTACGAGTTTCAGTATGACGCGATGTATTACATACACTAGACCGGATATTAAAAATACATCCATTGACATTCAAGATGCATAGAAAACTTCCAGAAACACGTCTGCATAAAAGTACAATCACAGCTATTCACCAGTGTCAGTGCATTGAGGCTAGTCTATAAAAAAGTCATAGAGTTTAACATTACACAGGTATTCAATACATAGTCACGTAAATATATACACAGAGCATGGGATACATATTGTAAATTGATATACAATATGGTATTCAAATTGACGGGTGACTTGCAAGATGTACTGACTATGTTTCTCTCAATTATATCAGTCCTATGCTTGTAATGAGAGAATTTAACCTGCATTAGTATTAGTACATGTCACATTACAAGACCCCTGGTCCACTACTGATATGAGTATACACGACACACCACGAAACATACAGTAATGTACACACCGAAACAGGAATCAAACTCAGACATAGAAGTCCTATGCACCACAACTACTGTACTATCCTTGTACCCTCACACAGTTGAAGTAAGCTCCGTACTACAAACAATATGGAGTGAATACTAAGTTCAATATGCTAAATGTGTACATTGAGTTAATGTTAATGACTATTCTAGAGGTTGAGTTAATGACTATTCTAGAGGTTGAGTTAATGACTATTCTAGAGGTTGAGTTAATGACTATTCTAGAGGTAATGAGATGGTTATGTTAGACAGGACCTGGCTGACTGGTTCAAATAATAAAAAAAAACAAAAAAACGTGTTCAAGCTTCTAGGACAACTTTGTGAGAAATAGATAAAACTATATTGGAAATCCTATTCCAAACAGAAATGTTTCGCTATATCATTACCAATACTTATAAATGATGATCGTCATAGCACATGTAAATAAACACCAATTATGGCATCAATATTTGGAAAAGACCAATGAATTATTATTCCAATGGTTACTCTTGAATAATTGATGAACACCATTTTCTTTTGAAATTGAACGACGTATTGATTTACTATAAAATTGAGTAGACTGGACTAGGACGACAGTGTCGTCTTTTGTTGTGCAGTATATGCAAGCGATACACAGTGACTCAGAGCGCACATATCAAGGTCATTCACCGACATACTATATACAATACACACACACACACACACTGAATATATACAATGTAAAGTGCATATACAACTGTTTCTTTAGACTAGTCTACCAACATGATCATCCAACACGCTTTCCTATTGAGCAACTTCATTAAATCCAGATCTAAGCAAATACAATGAAGTATACGTACAGCTGTGAATATCCACTTCCAACTTGAATCTATTTCTGTGTATGTATTATAATAATTCAGATACGACAACGTGGCCTACAAACGAACCCCAGGCAGTGGTATGATATTCATCGGGGTCTTAATTAGCATGTCAAACAAATTCTGTGTGATGTAAACTATTGGTTTGAGGGCTTCCAGTAGCTTCAGTGAGCTCCAGAGTGCAAAGATCGTAGCACGCGATTACAAATGTATTTGGGAATATAAATGTTATTACATATTGCAATGCAGTTAGAAATGCCATAAAATTAAACATCAATAATGAAAACAATTATATACATTAACAATCTACTGGCAACAGAATAAAAACGAAATGAAATTGAAAACAAATGTATTCAAAATCATATTTACTTTGCCTTTGGTATGCATGGTACGGTGTATATATATATAGAGATAAATTGTTTATTGTACATCTTTAGTTCTGTTTATTGAAAATATTGTAGAATTTAAATTATTTACCATTCTATAACAAGGCACTATTTGCAGGAATTTAACCAGCAATTGGATCCAGTGAATGCGAGTAATTTTAGTTATGTCCACATATGAGCTCAGAACGCGGGTCACAATAGATGATTACCAGTATATATCAATAATTCATCAACTTTTAGAAGAAAACAAATCCATCATTACGGTACAAGAGTTTTTTTATAACATTTTGGCAATTTTGGCATACAAATTCAAAATCCATCTAAAATTAGAGCAAAACCCCACTACCATACTTTTACAATATATTGATTGATTGAATTATTGCTTAACTTCACAGAAGGAATGTTTCACCCATAGGTGACGGACGACTTTTACAATATAAATCATACCACCAAATACTGACTACTACATTGTTGGAAATATTTCAAAACTATGATATCATCATGGATCTACATACCGGGTACATTCATAAGTGGGATAGAATGGTATACTGGTATCAGTGGGTATACAGGCATGTGATAATAGTACATGGATTGTCATTCATGACAGCACCACAGGAACGAGTGTTGTAACATTTAACAGGTCTTGACAGCATTTGGAAAACAGAACACATAATTATTAATAATATTGTTCTGTGGAGTTTAATAAATCTTGCTATCCATTTTCACCTCGTCACCCGCGTGAGTATACACTTGCCGACAGTACAAATCCTCACTTAATGGATTTTATTATTTTTTAATTTGGTCGCTTTCACTTACTGGAAAAACACTGGATAAAACTGAATAAAATGGCAAACTCGCTAATATATTTGTCCCATTCACGAACTTGTCGCGAGATTAGGGCAAACAAGGTTACAAGCAAGCTTCGGAATGTCAACACAGATATCAGTCACGCATCATTAACCACAGGTATACAGGTAGGTAGCGGAATGCAAGTGTCCAGGTGTGGCAGCCCCCCCACCCCTCCGGGCTAGCACCCCCCTGACTCCCCGAGGGCGCGAGCTAAGGTCAGACAGAAGGGAAGTAGTTACACCATCTGTCCTTGAGGTCAGCATACCTGACTGACCAGTCTGAAACATCTACTTCTCTAGATATAGTGATAGTAGTAATAATAATAATAATAATACATGTAATAATAATATAATAATAATAATAATAATAATAATAATAATAATAATAATCATAAAAAGAATCGTCTTTTCAATGTACAGATTCTAACAATATTTATCTTTTTAATATTTTTTTAATTTATTTTTTATTGGGGTTTAAAGTCGCTTTCTAGAATCTTTCACTAATATCACGACTTGTCAGTTTAGG
>JAVCKZ010118899.1:0-22605 GCA_034780755.1 Lepetodrilus elevatus | reverse complement strand
ATTTGAAAATCTGCAATGTTAAAGCTATCTGTGTGACCCCCTGAAAATCACAGATTTGACTACCTTTAACATTGGGCCTATGGAGAATGACCCCCTCATTATTTTCATTATTTCGAACACTGCTTTATAATCACTCGCCAGTTAAAAAATACGATAAAGGAAGGAAAGTGATCAACACACAATATAAAGTCCCAGTGTTGGTTCAATGTTGTCTACTGTAATGTTAGCCTCAGCAGCACAGCATAGACCAATTAACCCTTCCTCACTGATGGATTAATCATAAAAACTGCTGTATAGGGCAACTGAGGTCGGCGCTGGTATGGAAACGGTTAAAATGTCAATTCAGCTTGCAGGTTGGAGCGCAGTGGTCTGGATTCCAGTAGAGGTAGCGAGTCTACAGCGTGTTCATAATTCAGATATCCTGGGTTCGAACCCAGCTCATGCCATCGTGTAGCACTCTTGAGCAAAGTGATTAGATCCTCACTGCTCCTGTCCACCCAGCTGTGAATGGGTACCTGGTAGGATGAGATGGAATTGTGAATGTAAAACCTTCTAGTGTCTTAATTGGCAGCTTGGGATGTATACTCCCCAGGGAGTTGAGAAGGAGAAATGAGTACATAATGATCTATTGACTGGGGTAACACTGAAGCACTGAGTTAGTTTTTCGAGCATTGATTTGGCGCAATATAAATATACACATTATTATCCATGCTTATACATGTATAATACATGCACTGTAGTTGCATATGGAGAATGACCCCCTTAATATTTTCTTTATTTCGAACACTGAGATAAGGGTTGGCCATGGGGGTGGAAGATAGGGGATAGTGATAGAGGGTATGTGTGAAACCGTTTTGCTGCATTAATTTGTCGACTGGATATGTTGTATGTATAAGTTATTACATGAGGAAACGTGTAATAACCAACTTATTGGTGGGTTAATGCCTGAGGCTTCCGGTTTCAAAATAATATATATATCCACTAGGTAACTATACTACGCTGATCCAGAAAGTGTTAATTACGTATATTTCGATAGATGCACTGAAACCGGTACATCTCCTACGAGTCGAACATCACACTACGCCCCCTGGTGGTCAGTGAACTGTGACCGCTCTGTCGGGAGCAGCCTAGATTGTTTATATCACAGCTTGCTCATTACTGTGGTAGATGGTAAAAATAGGAACATACCTGCTGGGTGAGTTGATGAGAATTTTAACGCCTGTGTGTGGAGTTTGTGTGACCTGCACTGCGGAGAGTCTTCGATACTAACATTGTTATTGTCATTAAATGGGCTACGGTATATAAAATCATACGTAAAGTTAAATACATGTAAGTTATGAATTCAAAGTGTGAGTCCGATTATTTCCGCATTTATTCTGCAGAGATAACGTGTGATTAATCATCATAGAGATATTTTTAATGTGTATTTCTTTAAATAATTAAAAAAAATATTTTATATTTTTTTTGTAGATATTGTTGGCCTTATCCTATGTTCGTAGGATAGGATCCTACAATCTATATCTTGCAAACTAATTAAATTCTATACAATATATATATTCAACATGGTCGATTAACAATGCTTGAAGTACCGGTATGATGGGTGTCTGGAACATGTTACTTAAAGGCCCAATGCTAATGTTGCTGATCTAAACCTGCTTTTAAAAAACATTTAGTGTTGCCTCCTTGAATCAGAATACGGTATTGCCGTTAACCCTCTCCCTGCTGGATTAAGTACAGACATTGCTATTTAGGGCATCTCCGGTTGCCTTCAGCATGCAGAGGGTTAAACTAATTTTTTTTTCTTTTGGGGGGGGGGGGGGTTCCTATAAATATTGCACATTCCTTAATCTCGGACACATATTTGACTTCGCAACAACTTTGTCCATGATCGGTGTTGATCAATTATGAACAGAGAGAGTGCTGTTCTAAACATGATAGAGATGCACCAGGGTTCCAGACTAACTTTCTGAGTTCCTTGCCTCGCAGGGCAAGTCAGGGCAAGTAGCACAGGCACCAAAGGTGCTAAATATTAAAGAGTAAGCTGCCCGCAGTGCAATTTACCTTGTAACTTGAAAAGTGTACGTCAGGCATATGTTACTCTAGAGAGCCCTGTGCCCACTGCATGGTATGGAGACCGTGTTAGAATATGTTACACTCGTTTCGGAGCTCTACCAAATTAGCAGAAACCTGCAGCGTCGGTAATACGGTCTCGTGATTAATGTAATTATTCTGTTGAATTAGAAACACGATTCCGACCCGATTGGGACGCCTATGATACACTTTCGCAGGAAGCTGTGGTTTCGTATAGGAAATATTGTTGATGGAGGGGGAAAACGAATTAGTTTTTATTAAATGATGCTTGTTTGACTTGCTGAATACTGTATGCACAGACATTATGATATGACACATTAATGATACTACTAATAGTTGATTGATTTCCTCCAAATTAGTTTAATTTGAAAATCCAAAATTTAATCGTGTAATAGAAATTAACCTTATCCATACTGGTGGCAACCAGAATTGTCATATTGACGGCAAATGTAGCAGAGAGAATGTTCTTGATATCCTTATTGTTCAGTAGTGAAAAACGTGATGACAATTTTCAGTGCAAAATTGTACTAACATATTGTGGACAGCATTGAACCTTAAAATCACATTTGTAATACTTATCTGTTTGCTGTTTAACAAATTTCATATCAGTATGGAAAATATTTGTAAAAATACAAATTAGAAAAGAAAGATGTAGCGTTTCTCATGTCTTTCATGTAATGAAATCTCAGGAACGTTTTTTCCTCCGCTTCTCTGTGGTATATTGAGGGCGTTATATTGGGGAGAGCAAAGAATGTCAACTGGAAAATATCATTGCATAAATTATATGAATTACATACATATTATTTTGGTGTGGTGCAGTTTAATGCTGTGATGCAGTCGGAATGACGTGGTTTGATGTTTGTAATTCGCCAAACGAATACTGCTCTATATGTATTTAGATTGGATATGTACCAACAACCTGAACATGCTAAAGGTACTATTTTCCTTGTTACTAATTATCCTTGATCAAGGTGTAAGAAATGACTAAATAATTTTGATGTTTTTCCTAACGTACAGATTTAGATAACACGGTCATGTCATGATGACACTCCCATGTGATTATTAATACTAATCCTGGCTTATTTTTATATTTCTGTATTTATTTAACTGGGTCAAGTTATTATAGTCTTTCTATATTTGTTCTTAAGCTTAATTTGTTGTTATACAGTGTAATCTTAAAGTTGAAAGCAACTCGATGTTGGATTTGTTATCCTTCATATTGATTATTTGAAATCCAGCAAAAGCTTGTTGAAAATAAAAGCTTGTATTTTTTTAACCTTCTCCCTGCTGAATTGTTCCATTGTGCATTTGTTCTTGGCATATATACGTTATAAATATATGCCTGAAGCTGTGAGGAGGTTAAACATGCACATTTATTAACTTTTATGTAAGGATATGTATATATTTGGTGTGATATAAGATGCTCCTACTGGTGTTGGCCAGCCTAGTCACTCATTTGAACTCAGTTGGGTTCGAATCCCAGGATTGGCATGATGATGGGTTTTCGGTTTTTGGGTTTTTGGACCCATCATAGAAGATTATCCCGAGCAGAGTAAACACTGCACACTGTGATCAACCTTGCTTCTTTGTTTTATACTTGTGGAAAAGGACAATATTCATCATCATATTTAAAGCGAAGTTGTATTTCTGACTTGTATGGTTGGATCCATTCTGGGTGAGCTGACTTGTAACTGTCTTATACATGGGCGGTCTGATAGCCAAGCTAAACAATGCCAGCATTCACCATGTTCACTACATGGTTTTAATGTGTGCAGTTTTATCAGTTTGATGTCAAGGCAATGTTTATGCTGGTTTTTTTTATGGTTTGCTGCAACTTTTGGCTGGCAGAACATATAGGTCATAATAGACATGTATTGGAATGTATACAAATGTACACATATACACTATGTCTATTATTAATTTTCTTGATGTTCTTGGTTTAACTTTTTCTATACCAGGGATGCCCGAAAGAGCAGTGTCTGTGTATAATCCAGCAGGGAGAGGGTTTTAATAGTATGGTTGTATACCTATAAATCACTTGATACAAGTTGTGACAATGTGCCTCATATATTATTCATATATTTATTTACATAGCACAAGCTGTGAAAGAATCTTGAAAGCTGCTCTAAACCCTAATGTATATGTAATAAATAAAAATAAGTACCGTATAACTTTCATTGTGAATGATATACTAATGGACTTACTAGATTATTACTTTTATTTATTATTGTTAAATAAATATAACAGTAATATTTTCATAAGTAGGCATACATGTTTCATGACCTTCAGACACCTTGCATGCAGACAGGAACTTTTGAAGTTTGACACGAATGTCGACATATTTTGAGTTAGCGATATATTATCAGACATGGCAATTTTCCGCAAATCCATGGAAATCCGCTGATTTATTTGTCCAGGGGTCTATTTATTTGCCCTGGACGTGGCTTGGGGCCGTAACTTGTTTTCTGCTGAAATCACAACACTCTGTTGCCATGCCTGGTACAATCTTGATATGTGGTATGATGCTATAACATTTGTCTGTATACATGTACGTAGTATAATACTATATAATGTCTGTCTGTGTATACATGTAGTACGATGCTATAATGTCTATCTTTGTCACACAGACCCAGCGCCTCAGCAGCCCCTCAGCCCCAGCACCCACCCAGGTGAAACATCTATTATAGACTGCTGTGTATCTCTAGTAACCACGACAACCACACACTCCATTGGTGTATACTGTAACCATGGCGACTCCAGACATTCAATTTTTGCCAAAATTTAAATCCATGTTTTTCGGAGATTTTAAAAACTTTTTGCAAAATTATCTTGTTGAATTTAAAAAAAGATTTAATGTGAAATGAAAAGCCTAGTGGAAAAATTCTTCCTTTTCATATTAAATATTTAATACTCGATCCAAGTTTTTCGATTCATATATTTTTAGTCATGGAAGCTTATAGTTTAATCTTGGCTTGTCAGGGTATCATTTCTCAAAACTATGAGACCTTACCACTCTCGTAAGTGCACGATACCCCATGTATTAGAGATCGCTACAAGAGTCCTTATGGTCTCGTAGATATGAGAGCTTTGAGAAAACGATACCCTGTGCTGCAAAAATGTTACGTCAATATTTTTACATATCAAGAAAGTATCTTTTATCGGTCAAGTCTGGAAATGAAGTGGACGGTACTACATCACTGTAGTGTGTGGTTTACAGCTTCTGCTTATATTCAAATGTATCAATATATTCCTAAGTTCACTTTTATTTGTTGCTAACTATTTTTATTTGCAGTTTTACTAAGCTACCTCTTTCTTTTATTACCACGATAACAGGCTCTTTGGTTGATACTTTACCTTCACACACACATAACTCATGATTTTCCATGTCAACATTTCGTGTTATTAACATTGTTCGTTTATTTTTTACATTGGATGATTATTTCACACATTTATACATCTTGTGAATGCCATCACTGGGTTTTCTCTTCGTTGACTGTTGCATTCTAATAACTAACAGCATGTATCTTGAAAACAAAACAAAACACACCATGTATTATTAATACCAGGTCTTTCAGAAGGTAAGATTTGCAGCATTCAACCCGTCCGCTAAATATCATCGACGCTGGACCCGGACGTAAAATCCTAATTAATAATAATAAGAAGCATTCATTCACCATGTTTCGAAAGATTTACCATGTTTTAAATCATTTTCAAAGCAAATATATATCACATCCTCATCAAGTTGTTAAATAAAATGTGCGTACCTATTGCTACCTAATCGATTTTGTTCAAAATCTTGATTACAAAAAGCAGTGAATGCATTGATTTTTCCCCCTCCTCCATATTATATAATCTAATCAATAACACGTCAGTGTAAGTCTCAAGGCTTGTTAAATCAAAGTATTAATCCTTTAAAAACATGAGAGAGAAAATACCATATGACAGTTTTGGGTCTACAAAGCAAGAGGAATGTTGATAAGGTAAATATTTACATGTTTTTCCCACGGTATTATCTTGAAATTGATGGAAACATAAAATAGTCCATGAAAAGAAATAGTTTTGCACAAATATACACCTACCAGAAACACAAAATAGTCCATGAAAACAAATAGATTTGCACAAACATACCTACGGTACTCGAAACACAAAATAGTCCATAAAAACAAATACTAGTTTTGCACAAACATACACTATACTGTATTATATCGTGAACATATTTAATGCTTGTTATTATCATTATGAGTAATTATTTTCTGTTTGGCTGTCTTGCTGCTCAATGTGTGTCTGTATGACATAATGTGTACAGTATTTAGCATGATGGATTTTATAACAGTGACATTATTACAAGGTTGTCTGACATTGTCGAGATGACCTCATCTGGGTCAGCCAAGTATGTGCATGTGTAATATTACCGTATGTCCGTCAGTTACTTTGTATGCTGAGCATCAGTCACTTTGTATGCTGAGCATCAGTCAGTTTGTATGCTGAGCACATGCTGAGCAGATGAATGAATATTTTCTATGCTGTGTGTACACAAGCTACAAGACGCATGCTGAATGTATTTTCTGGCTGACCCCATTTCAGTGACATTGAGTTGTTTTGAGACAATCCTGATTTTTGTTGTTGATTGATGTCTTTAAGTTATCATGTTTATTATACTCATTTTAACATGCCGATATGCAGGAGATCTGGATATCTAGAATCTGGATATCTAGACTGGATAGAGAAATGCCTGTGTGTTAATTTTGTCTATTTTCAGTCTTTGTCAAGTAGATATTTTTTGTTTTATGTGTGTTTTTTATTTATTTTTATTTAATAGAAAATGTATATAAATGTACATTCATAATGATCATGAAAAAGAATGAAAATCTATTTTAGATTATAAGTATTCTAATGAAATTATGCATTCAAAAATATTAGTCATATTGTACTTTATACCAATCTGAGCGACTTTTTAAAAACAGTTGACATGTACTTTTATTAGACCCCCCCCCCCCCCTCCCCCTCCCCCCTCCCCTTCTCTTTCACCCTCCCTCTCCACATAATGTGACTTATCATAGGAGCTGTTGTTCTCGGACACTCCGAATTCCGTCTGTGATTGTGGAATGCCGGAATTTCCGCCATATCTCGTCCACCGTTCCGCCAAGGATAACTCACCATGTTTACAAAACATGTTTCCGATTTGATGCAGTACCGGTAGTCCTGCACGTGTGTCTGATTACGTTGAGTATAGGACTGTATCTAGTTGATAAAGCACACTTCAGTACATAACTGAATCTCTCCCGAGTCCGTCTCAAGTGCAGGGGCCATTAAGTGTGTTCAAATGCTCGTAGCCGATCTCAGATACCACAAGCACGCTCGTAATTAATGGAACTACATTCCCCTCAGTTCAGACTGCAGAATTTCGGATTCCGATTTCATAATAATAAGTCGTTTTGGGGAATATGTCGAAACATCTGTACGTCGCATGAATGGAGGTAGGATCATTTGATACGGTTGATCGATTCAAGTCGATCTGAACAAAAGCATAACTTGCATTAGTCATGTGGGTTTTTTTTGGTTGGGTTATTTACACGTAACGTGATGGGAGATTTTTGACATTGGTTCATAACATGGCCGACATATAGATGCTGGAAATAGACAGGGTTCGGAGATGTTTGGTGTCTTGTTCTCTATGTAATACGGTATATCGGTCATTGTTTACTAAGACCTGGGATAAGAAGGGACTGGTTAGGGAGTTAAGGGGTTAATGTTTAACCACATGTTAACAGCATGTTTTAAGGAGAGAATGGTTATAGTGGTAGAGGAATCGATGACCGCGAATACTCCTTCACAGCATGTAGTAGTCGTAAAAAAAAAAAAATATATTATTATTATTTTTTTTATCATTTCTTTTCTTGAGAAATTTTATTCTATGAAACAAAAGTTTAGATTATTTTTTTAACAGTTAATCAAACTCTATTAATATTTAATTAATTTAAAAACAAATATTAACAAAATTATTTTGCTATTAATATTATTATTTCAGAAGAAAATATGAATTACAGACTGAAGCCAGTCTAGCTCCATAGTTATTACTATGGAGCTGGCAGTTTAATTATGAGACAAGTGCATGTTTACTACACGCCAGCATCCTGGGGTTTATAGTCCACAGTTATAGGAGCATTAACAGATTAACCATGCTGCACCACGCAGATGTGTGCTCTATTTTTGGCACATTTTACTCTCACCTTTACCATTGGAGTGTGATGAGAAATGACAGAAATAAGTATGGTAAGCAGGAAAGGGTGAAATTGTTTGTCTAAAGATTTAGAAGATGTTTGTAATTATTTTTTGTAATGTGATATGCTGTCATATATTTTTTTATTGTGTATTTTTAACCTGTGCTAATTGAAAGTTTTGAACTCTGTTAAAAATGTTCGATAAATTTAATCGCCAGATTTTGTGGCATTGTGATCAAGGTAGGATGGGCAGCTTTGTCGCGACCAGTTCTATAAATAGACGTGATTGACAGGAAGGTAAGCACATGTAATTAGGATCGAACACCTGACCAAACCTTCTTTCTCCTCTTCCCACTAAACTCGCGTTACATCGACTGATCTTAAACCTGCCCATTCTTCCTATGGTATACAGTTCAGCTGTGTGTTATGTCAGCAGGGAAAGTCTATAGACAGCATTGAAGTAAAGATGTACATAACAGACTTTGTGTGCGTTGTTCCTTCAAAAGCATAAGGTTATGAACTTTCATCTATTAAAATTATAAGACTATTATGTACCCTTCCCTCATAATCATGAGACTATAAGACTATGAACATTCATCCTTTAAAATGGGCTAAAGATTCCTGCAGCAATGTTAAACTCTATAATCACTCACTCTCTCACTCACTCACTCACTCCTTTAAAATCATAAGGCTATGAACTTTCATCCCTCAAAATCATAAGATGTACATTGTTCCCTCTAAATCTATGTACATTGTTCCTTCAAAATCGTGAGACTATGAACTTTCTTTACTCGGTATCATATGACTATGAACTTTGATCCTTCAAAATCATAAAAAGATGATTAGCGGTATCCATGAAAGGCAGAACAATTGCCAAAGGCAATACTAACGCATTATCCTCATTCTCAACTCCATGGCTTTCATAGATATACATGATAAGTCCAGGTGAAAAGGCTGTAGGCGGTTACAGGAAAGCGTGATAGGCAAGGTGAAAACCGCTGTAGGTCTGTAAGGCATCGGAGTCATCAGAGAGACTCCAGCCGCTTACTCATTAATAGCTTTCGTCATGCGACAAGTTCACGCCACACAATGATACTGAGGTTATAATGCCGTCGCCTCCGATGTTAAACGCTGACGTCTGGGGGCAGACATAATAGTGTTGACTGTCAGACTGTCGGGTTACACGTTCTAGAGGCACGTGTAGACTTACGAGTTTGGGGAGGATGTATATAACGTTACAGAACAAGCAATCCATTATTATATAGAGCCTACCATCACAGTGAGGTGACCTACAGAACTGCTTAAGCGAATTATGTCCAGTAACTATATACATTTTACTTGTGTACTCAAGTACTTTATTCAACCAGCTACTTATTCTGTGGTGGTGCGTGTGGTGGTGTAGTGGTGTAGTGGTGGATCGTCTTACTGCTGTGACAGTGAACCCGAGTTCGAAGCCCGTACTGCTTAACATTCTTTCTGCTGGTGGCAACAACAGCTACCCGATATAGCAGTACTTGCGAATATTGCGATATGGTGATAGCTAACTTGACTACCAGAACGGTTTCATTCCTATTATGTAACGTGAAAGGGGAAGAAAAGAAAAATAATTTCTAGGGTGTCTGTCATTCCCATAAAATGTTATCATATCTTTCATCTTCCCGAATGGTACCATCTAACTCATCCCATAAAATGGTACCATGTCTGTCACCTCATATACTGGTACCATCTTCCATTCATCCCCGATGGTATCATTTCTACTTCACCCTTCCAGAATGGTGCCATCTCTAACTTGCCTCAGAATGGTATCATATCTGTCCCATCCCAGATTGGTACCATCTCTAACTCAACTCATGATATGGTATCATATTTCAGATGGTTACCATTTATTACATCCCATAAAACAATAACATATATGTCACATCCCAGATTAGTACCATCTATATCAATACTTAAAAATGGTACATGCACCATCCATCTTGTCCCCTAAAATGTGTACCATTCATCTCTTCCCCTAAAATGGTACCATGTTATTTCGCTAACTCAACTCCCAGAATTGGGGCCATCTCTAACTAGCAACTCTCGTATCATTGGTCTATAGCTAGGCGCTATCAGCTCAAGGTCACATTTGGAGATTTTCATAACCGATTTGAATCTCTGGGTATCGATGCTAACACATTGCAAGATATAGGTCTACTGGCTGCGGTACAAAGACATGTTTTTAAAGGCACCACTTGACTCCCATTACGAGCAGGCATCTGAAACACTCACTGACCACTCGTGCCACAATTGCTTCCTTCCTGCCACTGTAAGGAGTTTGTGAGAGTTCTTATTGAAACTAAGATTGGAGACTGGTAGATAACGGAGGTGGGTTGTATTGAAACAACGTCCCTGTGCAAAACGGCCGTCATTTCTCGAGAGCATTCGTGTGGATAGAGTGTGTTATATGTGTGTGTGCGTCGCCAAGCGCTGTTTGGACAATGCTGAAACTCTTCAGATGTCGACAGAAGAAAGCAGGTAACAATTTTGTTTCATTTTGATTTAGAGGCAAGGTGAGACTTGCAGCATATGTTTGTTTTAGCTTGACCAGTAGTGGACTGGGTACAATTAAGCTTATTATTGATATTATATTACCGGTATAATCATTCATGGATTGTAGTGTGTTAACTATTCATTATCATCATCCAGTGCTCATTAACTTGCAAACAGACTTCAGCCAAATTTATTCCAAATTAATTTCTTTAAAATTTAGATTGAAAATGAGAAAACATTGATCCATTGGCTACAACTATGGTAACAATGTAATGCCATGAGCACAATTTCCAGCTTGGATTTGATGCAATATAAATGCACACATCATCATCATTTATGTACCGTAGCTCACCAATCCATAATAACTTTGTGTTCTGTGTGCATGTGTAAAAAAGCAACAACAACAAGAAGCATACAGTACTTCTTTTCAAGTACTGATACTAGTGACTATGATAGTGAATGGGATACATATTGTAAGTACATAATACTCATCCCCTTTGAATACACCAAAGGCCATGACACAATTAGTGTCGTTACCAACACTTCCTCATAAAAGCATGTTCAACAATAACATTGTTAGCAATGTGCTGATAACAATGGCAGTTCTAAAGTTTATGCTTGTACAAACGATTTATTGGCGATAATAAAAATTGAATTTTATAACACTCCTCTGGATGAGCCAATCAGAAGGTAGCAATTTTTCACTCCTTTAATGACCCTCCTTACCCAAACGTAATTGAGCATCCATGGTCTGATCGTCAATGGTTAATCTGGTATGTGTCAACACTGCATCCTAAATAGCTGCATTTCTGCAATGCCTGTCTGATTAAAGGGAAATAACTGCTTCAGCGACTACCGTGGTTGAAAGATTTACGATATTGTTCGATGGTTTACCCAACAAGCCAACAGCAGTGTTTTTTCACGGATAATTCTTTGTTTGTTTTAGTCAATTGCGCTTTGGCGAGTGTTTTACTGCAGATGTGTAACACTATCTCGGGGAGGAGATGAGATTATTGATCAGGGGTAAACACGGTGAAAGATGTAGATGATGTATCCAGCAGCTTGGAGAGATCAGTTTGCCGTATCAGGAATGGTAACCTGCCACTTTCGGCTTTTAGTCCTACTTCCGATGTTTTGCCGACGTTTCATCGCTAGACTGTCCATAGTCTCGGAGAGAGAAAGTATATAATTTAAATATAATTTATATTGATTGGTATTATCTCGGGATAAAATTAACACTAGGCTGCTAGCCCAGGCCATTTCTCCCAATGCTAAAGGTATCCTAAGGTATGAAGAAATTCATAACATTTGTTATTTGTATCACGATTAGGTCTAGTAAGTTTTAAGTTAGTTTCTATCGCTAAAAATCTATGTTTATGTGAAATGAGTCGATGAAATTATTTATCCTGTTGTTCTCAAGAAATCTAGATTTGCTTAACACTCTCCCTGCTGAAGGCGAGTTAACGTGCCCAATTACATGCAAAAATATAACACTTTGATTTTATTCAGCAGGGAGAAGGGTAATCTAATCTAGGGGAATATTTTGAATACTGTAATGAATGAAAAAATAAAATACAACTAAAAAAAGTTGTCAAACCTGTTGTCAATTTTAGGTGGCTATAGCAATTAATTATACGTAGATGTCACTCAACGTGAATACCAAGTAACAAGGTCACCAGATGTGCATGTCAAGAGCGGAGGCCTGACAAGGGTTATTAATTGGTTAACATGTACGATTTTGTCAGGATTGTTTTTGTACATCTCGAAATGTCCATCCCTGTAGAACTCTCTTAACCCTCTCCCTGCTGAATTAGGCTTGGGGATGGCTCTTTAGTGTATCTCCGGTTGCCTTCAACACGAGTTAAATGTGTCCGCACTTTAAGTTCCATCTGTTTTCATTCCTGTGAGGAGGTACTTAAGTTGCCCAATATAACTTTTGGAATGAAAAATTGGCTGTTCTGTTATATAAATAGTTTCTGTACATTCTTGCATGATTAATTTTCACCTCAACCTTTTTCAAATTGTTGTATATCGCCCCCAAGGATCCCAATTACTTGATAAAAAACGTCTCCACATTTTTTCTGACAAAATTGACACGAATGCGCCTTAAAAAGTGACATAAAATTGTTCTCATTCTTGATATGCCATCGTATTTTAGTTTCCTGGCTACTGTTTCTCAAAGCTCTCATATCCACTTTGATACCATAGTGGTCTCATAAGAGCCCCTTTGCCAGTATTAGAGATTTCTAGGAGAGTGGTTCTGGTCTAGCAGCGATAGAAACTAACTTTAAAACTTACTAGCTCGAATAGTGATACAATTAAATGTTATGAATTTCTATTGGCCCTTAGGATACCTTTAGCATTGGGAGAAATTACCCGGGCTAATGTTAATTTTGATCCCTGGTCTGGACTTCGAAAACCGATACCCTGATCCATAGTCATACCTCAGGATATTCAATAAGGCGTTAATGTGGCCTCATTCGTGACTTGTCCATGTCATGCAAATTGACAACCGGGTCAGCGAGGTCACAGTATGACCAGCTATCCACACCATAGATGCATATCCATGTATACAGGACACACAAGACAAGTGACCCTCTTTATACTATAGGGTTTATCTTTCTTGAATGTATACCGACAGATCTGTCCCAGTGTTATTTGTCGGCCCCGGTAATAGCCTCGAATGACACACTGTAAATAGTACGAGGACTTGGTCAAATAAGGCCCCATTTCGACACCGTTACTTTATCTATTTGCTGCAATAAATACAAGCGAGGTATTTGATTATTAAACTGCTTGTACAGTGTGTTAAGTAGCCGTTGACTGTAGTTAGGTTGATACGAATGAGTTCATTCATACAGCAGTTATGTCATAGATCATGTTTAATTATGATTGATATGTATTGGACCATAGGAATTATGTACATCCTTCATGAGCCACAATGTTTATAGAGTTGCTTTTATTGTCAGCAATTAAAAACTAACATTGCAGTATTTTATCATCAATAATATGCCATCCAAAAATTAAAAAATACATTATGATCCTATTTATTATTAAATTAAATCACACTATCCATTTGCAAATTGCATTGAGGTAGTGTAATACTTAGGTCGTCGCCTATGGGTGAGATATTCCCGCCGCGACGTTAAACATTAATTCAAACAAAAACAAAAATTATATTAAAACAGTAAAAAATAAGCCACAACATTAAATAGTCTTTTTACTGAAATGAAATCACAGTCTACATTTCTTGAGTTCATTGTGTTATCGATATATTCCTATTTCTCGATATATTCCTATTTCTTGTCTCTAACAAAATACACGTTATCCATTAGCAATGTCATTATCACAATACACTGACTGATATTGCAGTTCTTCATTTCATTTACTGACATCCATCCAGCTGTATATATCTAGTAGAGGCTCCCATCTCATCAATCATCTGTGTAGTCGTTATTTCAATTCCCTCAATTCCCAATCTGGCGGTATGCATTCATGGATCAGCCAATCACCAGCCTGTCACTCTAATTACCAGGACAGTTATTCGCGTATTGTCTGTGTGGTGGTAACTAATAGGTTTATGAAGGATGGAGTCGAAACCAGAGATATAGGAGTGGAATTGGCCTGGCGGAATTGTGGATAGGGCACCAAATGAAACAGCGGAATTGTGGATAGGGAAAGAGTGAAATGGCCATAGAATAATGGTGAATATGGCACTTTTAGTGACATTGCCGTGGCAGGATTGTGGATAGGGCACCAAATGAAATAGCAGAATTGTGGATAGGGAAAGAGTGAAATGGGCATATAATAATGGTGATAGGGCAGTTTGAGTGAAGTTGCCCTGGTGGAATGGTGGATAGGGAAGAAAGTGTAAAGTTTCTTTGGTGGAATGTTGGATAGTGCACAGTGAGTGAAATGGCCATGGAAACATAGTGGATAGAGCAATAGGAGTGAATTTGCCATGGTGGAATGGTGATAAGGACAAGATGAAAACATATTGCAGAATTGTGGCTAGAGTTGAATTAGTGAAATAGTCCTGGCCGAATAGTAGCCCTAGCAGGATAGTGGACAGGACATAATGACTAAAATTGTGGATATTGCAAAGTTAGTAAAATGGCCCTAGTGGAATTGTGGATGGGGCAATGTGAGTGAAATGGCCCTGGATAGTGCAAACTCATTGAAAATCATTGACTGAAATGTCTGCCAGCATAGAATGAATGGTGGATAGGGGAAAATGACTCAAATGGCCCTAGTGGAATTGTGGATATGCCTGTCAGTACTTTGGGTGTGATATGAGATGTTGATGTGCAACTTTACACCCATTAGTTGCTGAGAACTGCTTCCAGCTCGTCCACTGGGAGGCAGAGGACGTTCACTTCTCAAATCCCGTTCTCGAAGGACTGCGAGTTGACAGTTCCGGAAATCGGATAATGTCCATCCAACAAGCTGGACGACCCCAGAATTACCTTTCTTGCGCCACCGAGAAGTGCTTCTCTTTGTGGATGCAAACACTGGCTACTCCCCATAGCCACAAGATGGAGGAGAATGAGAGTTATCTCCCCTTTGGGACCGTTCATGATGATATAATAATGGCGTCTGACTAGACTGGAGACTATTGAGGAGCTTTTTGCGTATGGTTGAAGTATTCCCACAGTATGGTTGAAGTATTCCCACAGCAATGTAAAGCAATAATTCAATGAATCTTCAGTTAATGTTAGGATTACTTTTTACGGTGTACTGAAGATTGCATAGGTTTGTCTTGGTCAAATACTAGTAACACTGTGACACTTAACCTTCCCTACTGGATTAGGCACAGGCACTGCTATTTGTGACATATATGGTTACCTTCAGCGTGGAGAGTGTTAAAAATTGAAACCAGATATTAACAATGATAAAATATAGAAATGGAAATAAAAAGATTTGACCATAAAAACAAGAAACTGGCATACTTTCAAAATGATATTTGTGGATAATTTTCCTTTTCTAATCGATCTAATGGACATTTTCATTGAGATGGTTGTGCCAGCTGGTTGTTGTTTCCATGTCTATTGCCACCTGTGTGTCTGGAGCCACAACAAGGATTCTCTTCCTCTTGGTACTTGGTGGTTGTGCTGCTTTCATCAGCTACTTCCTTGTCTGTTATTGCCACCTGTGTGTCTGGAGCTACAGCAACAAGAGTTATCCTCCTCTTCCTATCTTGGTCCTTAGTATAGTAAATGCACTGCTATCATCAGCTACTTCCTTGCTTGTTATTGCCATCTGTGTGTCTGGAGCTACAGCAGTAAGTGTTCAGTAAATGCAGCTACAGCCTTTTTACTTGATCTCTGAGAACATTTGCCTCACCACCTTGAAGAGTTTCCGCTACCTAGATAATTAAGGGTTAATCTTCCTGTGTAAATCTGTCTGTTGGTTTATTGAATCATACATGCGTTGGTGGTCTTGTTCTGTAATACCTGGAGGGAAAATTCTAGAAAATTGTAATTATTTATACAGTGTGGGAGTAATCAAAAGTTTAATTTTCGTCTTTTAAGTTTAATTTTCGTCATTTAAAAAACTACTGAAATTATTAAAATATATATTTTTTAAAACCATCACCATCTCTCTAATGATTTCTTTTCTCATTCTGGAATTATAAGATTACAAAATAATCAATTCCAAATATATGTAGGTATATTTCCATTGTCTAATGTTTCCATTCCATTATGACATTCTTTATTAATTTTATTTTAATTAGAATTTAAGGCCTCTTTCAGGATTCTTTCACTTATATCACGGCTTGGTAGTTAGGGCAATAGGAAACCCGCATCCATAGAGAACCGTATCCATAGAGAAGCGGCTGGTACTGACAGACATTTCCATTCCATTATTAACCATTGCAGCCGGTTGATGTCTCTCTCACATCGTGGAAACTAAACTCACCTTAACAAATAGATGGCTGCTCACAACTCCTACGTAAGCCAGCAGCCAGTTTTGAACCAGTGGATGATGAGTAGCCCTGTTTAACCCAGTCTGCCAGACAAAACCATATCTACTTAACTCTCTCCATGCTGGAGGCAACCGGAGATGCCCTAAAGAAAAGTGGCGGTGCCTAATCCAGCTGGGAGAGGGTTAAATGTTTGTCGTAGCCGCTGGGCTAGTAGACGTCGTTATTTTGGGAACGTCTTTTATGTCAGATTCTTGTTATTCAGACCAGCTGTCTTTTGAAGTCGGGTTTTTGCTCACGTCTTGGATGGAGTAGTATTAAGTTGTATATAATATATATATTTTTCTGTATAATATTCAGATAGGGATTTCACTCTGAAAGAACAGAGCGGTGGTTCAAGGTGTAATTGGCTATAATGGAAATTTGATGATCATCTTCACGTGTTTCGAGGCTGGTATTATGTTTAGGGTGGCATCTGGGTTATATACCTGATTTTCAAACTGTGTGTCGTTAATGAAGTATTGAGGGCAGAGTTGTAACAAATCTTGACTATTATTTATTAGATTAACCATCTCCCTGCTGGATTAAGCGCTGTCATAGCTCTTTAGGGCATCTCCGATTGCCTTCAGCAAGGAGAGAGTTAATGATTCAAAATAGGAAAATTTGCACCGAAAGTTTTAAAATTTAATTCTTTAAGACAAGTACATGTTTCACGACATTTCTTTATTATTTCCAAATTAATTATTTCCTTTTAGACAGTAACAGGTCTTGGCAGAATGCATCTACAGATATACATTGTTGTTACTATGTTACTTTCTGTGTATATTAAAGGTACTGTGGCACTCGCAAGTCAAAACAAACAAAAGTAACACACCTCCAGAGTTAAAAGGTCGGCTCTCTGTTTAAGAAGATCGTGGTCTCCCGATAGTACTGTCTATCTGTTGCTGCTACACAATGTGTCAGTGTGTTGGGAGTGGGAGTTTATTATCCTACAGGGCTGAGGTGGATGTGGCTAGGTGCAGCGAAATGTAGACAGATGCTCCCGCAACACGGCAAGGCAGTGTCGTGTTCGTTGATGGACTTCAGATATGATACAACTGGAGCGGAAAGGGAGCGTGCATGTAGGATAAAACATTGGAGCATGTATTATGTTAGTGCAGTTGAGAAGCAGCATGTTGGAATTATTTTTATTATTATTATTATTATTATTATTATTTTGTTATTATTACAATCTGCCTGGAAACCATAACGATGTTTATGATTATTATTATATATTGTTATTATTATTATTGTTAATTTTGTTACTTAGGATGAAGGTTAGGTTGCTGAATATGAGACTAATACTCTAGAATCTACTAGAAACTGTAAATCATTATGGTATATTATTAATATTATTATTATTATTAATATTAATATTAAATATATTATTATTATTATTATTATTATTATTATTATTATTATTATTACTATTATGACTTACTATTAATTTTGTGATATTATAATAATAACAATCATTATTGTTATTATTTTTAGTATTATTGTCAATTATTATTACGAATCCGATTGTTATTAATGTAGGATGAGGGTTGGGTGTGTCATTATTTGAGGCTAATTCTTTAGAATCAATTATAAACAGTAATTAATATTACATGCTATTACTATTACTATTACTATTAATTATCCTAATGTCTAGACAACGACTGTGTTGGGTCATTATTCAAGACTAATCCAGGAGAATCAATTATAAACTGTAGACTATTGATTACGACATCGTGGTCTGCAACTGTCAGAAAGGTCCACTCTTCCAAGTAAGATATATACGGTTGCCTTGTTCCCACCAGGATGCATTTCCTGCCCTGTGCATTGGCTGGGACTCTGAGGAGTGTATACCACTGGGAGAGAGTATACCACTGGGCGATAGAGCTATCTGTGTATTGTGAGAGTGGCAGAGATTGGCGGAGATATGCCTCGTTATCACACCTTGTACGTTGTAGGCCGGCAGCGAAGATGTTTCCTGTTCGGCAAGTTTCAATCCCTGTCATCAGATACGGACATGGCATGGCAGAAAAACCAGAAGGGTGTGCGCAAGATTTGGCAGATATTGTAGGTGATGGGGGAATCTTGGAAGACTTTGAAGGAGGGGGTGTTTGGAAGTTATGGCAGATATTGCAAGGGGTGTTGGGGGTTATGGAAGGTATAGGGAGGAGGTGGGGAATTCTTGGAAGACTTTGGAGAAGAAGGGGTGTGGGAGATATAGCAGATACTGTAGGTGATGGTTTGGAAGGTGGAATATTTGGGAGAAGGGTTTTTGGAAGTTATGGCAGATATTGCGAGGGGTGTTGGTGCTGCAAGGTATGAGAGAAGGTAGGGGATACTTGGCATATTTTGGAGATTGTGCAGAAGTTGTGGTTCAGGGCTCTAGACTAACATTCTGAGTTACTTGCCTGCAGAGCAAGTCAGGGCAAGTAGCAAAGGCACCAAAGGTGCAAAGTGTTAAAAAGTAGGTTGCCCGCAGTGCAATTTAACTTGCCCCTGTACGTCGGGCATATGCTATTCCAGAGCCATGGTGGTTGGTGTGAAGGTTTGGAAGATATAGTTGAGAGGCATGTTGAAGGTGCTGCAGATATTGTATGGTGGTAGGAAATATTTTGAAGAGTTTTGTAAGGGGTGTGGGTGTTAAAGGCTTTGAATATTTTGGAGAGGGAGGGGTGTGCAGGGTATGAACAAGATATTGGATACACTGCAGAGAGCTTTGCAAGATCTTGTAGATGCTGGTGATGTTGGAAGGTTAGGAAGATACTGTAGCAAGAAGAGGTGGTTGAAGATAGGGCAGACGATGTGCGACGACAGGGGCGGGACAAGATTTGAATGTATGATGATGTAGGGCGTGGGAGAAAATTTGAAAGATAGTGTAGTGTATGTGGAAGTTAGGGAAGAATTGCTTTGGAGAAAACATCTGGCATATATTGTTGTGAGATATTTTGTAGTGGGAAAGTGGGAAATAATATGGCCGTTACTGTAGGTGGTTCAGGGAAATGTTTTGAAGATATCATATTCATAGAACAGGGGTGTTGAAGGCTTCACAGATACTGTAGTGATGACTAGGGATGGTTTGTGTACTTGAACGCTTTGGAAGATATTGTAGGGACGAGAAAGCATGGTGGATAGTATTGCTAGAGAAAGCACAAAGCATGGCACATTACAAAGTGACCACCAACCCTGACAATGTTATTAACAAAGTGTTCAAGTTGATGGATATCTAAGCATTTAGCCCAGTTTCCTCACAAATATTTTCTTTTTCCATTATAACTGATTGCCGAGATCATCAAAATGCTGTGGGAAAGCTGTCTCACCCACAATTAATGTATTCATCTATTTTTTTTTGTCCAGTTAAAATGTTCAGTTGATAAGTTTTGTATCCAGAATTTCCATAGTTTTCTACAGTAATGATCAATCAAGCTTCACATCGGACACAATTAGGAGACTTTCGGATTTGATTGAACACAAGGCCATTATCATTCTTGTGTAAGTACGTCTAAACGATCTGAAGGCAATCACGGCCATTAGATCATGGAATGTTGTGATTATCCATGACTTTGGAGAAGTCATGACAGGACCACATGACACTAGGTCATCACAGGACACTAGGTCATCACAGGACACTAAGGTCATTACAGGACCACATGACATTGGACAATTCATGACAGGACCACAGGACACTAGGTCATCACATGAGACTAAGGTCATTACAGGACTACATGACATTGGAGAATGACAGGACCACATGACACTAGGTCATCACAGGACACTAAAGTCATTACAGGACCACACAACATTGGACAATTCATGACAGGACCACAGGACACTGTAGGTCATCACAGGACACTAAGGTCATTACAGGACCACATGACATTGGAACATTCATGACAGGACCACAGGACACTGTAGGTCATGACAGGACACTAAGGTCATTACAGGACCACATGACATTGGAACATTCATGACAGGACCACAGGACACTGTAGGTCATCACATGACACTAAGGTCATGACAGGACCACACGACATTGGACAATTCATGACAGGACCACAGGACACTAAGGTCATTACAGGACACTAAAGTCATGACAGGACCACATGACATTGGACAATCCATGACAGGACCACAGGACAATGTAGGTCATCACAGGACACTAAGGTCATGACAGGACCACATGACATTGGACAATCCATGACAGGACCACAGGACACTGTAGGTCATCACAGGACACTGTAGGTCATCACAGGACACTGGAAAAGTCATGACAGGACCACATGACGGTTGATAAATTAAATTTTGTACCAATGTCATGACTGTCAACCACAGGATGGTTGAGAACGTCATGTTAGCACCAAAGGAGGAAACTTGAGAAGCCATTCGGAATCACAGGAGGATGTTGGAAGGATTGAGAGAGGAAATTAACAGGACAGCACAACCTATGTTGGTCTTGCGATCAATACCAACCATCAGTCAATAGTATGGAGGGTCAGCAGAGCCAACATTGGAGCTTAGCTGTTATATCATGGGCAATTTAAGTGTTGCATCAGGGACATTTAAGTGTTACTACATGAACATTCAAAGTTGCAATTGCGACATTTAAGTGTTACAACACAGATATTTGATATTTCCTCGGAATAGAGTTGTTGTAGCAGCGACATTTGGTGATATTTTTGTTGGTTTGGCGACACAACATTTAGGTGTTGCCTCATGGAAATATTGGTGATGTTTCAATGAAATTCTGATGATGGCAGAAATGGGTTCACAGTACCTATGGGCATTATACATTTTACAAAGGCACAGAATATGCATGCTTTAGGAGCATTTTTCTTTTACAAATCATTGGTTGAGGTCATGTCAAGCTTCTTAATGGAATTCATGCGTTTCTGTATTATCTTAATATACAACATTCTCTGAATTGTTTTTAAGCAATTCCAGACGTTTGCTTATCATCCAAATGCTTTTCTACGTTTCCTTTGAGATAGCGATCACATGACATCCTTCCAATAGTTAAAACATATCCATCAGGGTATCATTTCTCGAAGCTCTCATATCTACTATGAGACCATAAGGACTCTCGCAGCGATCTCTTAAACGTGGGGGCTGTGCACTCATGAGAGCTTTGAGAAACGACACCCAGACCAATGTCTGATGTGATTTGAGGAAAGGTACACCCTAGAACGACCAATACAGCAAGCAAACAGCAATTGGTCGAGATTCGCAGATGGCCAGTAAGAGGTCTCGCATCAATATTTGTCTACCGAGAGGAATTAAATATTTTGTCAAGAGACCATGACTTTGCCTGTTGCTGGTGTATTGATACTAATGGTGGAGAAACGAGCGCTGTGTCTTTGTGTAATTTGTATCCATTTATTTGTTGACCACCTACCACAGAGGCTGGGATAGAAGACTGGGTTTCAATGTCTGTCCTGTAGGGATTTAGCAGGTGTTGAATGGAGAGTTTTGTTGTAGCGATCGGCAGATATGTGTGGAAAATACAATCATATACAGTGATGTTAAGCAAGAATTTACTTATATTTTGTCAAGAGCATTACATTGCATGTCATAATATATATTTTTTTAAATTATTGAAATTTCAACTGGTAATTAGTATTATTCTTTTTCATATTGTGCATGTTCCAACTTCATTTTGTTAGCAAATACATAGATAAATAAATAAATAAATAAATATATTTTAAATATTAAATACATAAATATATTTAAATATTAAAATAAATAAATAAATAAATAAATAAATAAATAAATAAATAAATAAATAAATAAATAAATAAATAAATAAATAAA